>BJCM01268903.1:0-12856 GCA_018326385.1 Flaveria bidentis
TGTTTACAAGTGTAAGTTTATAAGGTTAACATGTTTCACCCCAAAAGGTGTGAAATAAAGTAAAAAGGGGGCATGGAGAACTCACATAGAAGACTCACATGATATATACAAGGTGATGATAAGAAATTAAACGAGGCTCCAACGATTTCTGTTACAAGTTACCTAAACGTATTAATTTCAAGATTAAGTTCAATAATAAGATTTAACAATTAGACGTGAACTAGGGTTTCAATTGAAATTTGGAGTTTTTAATAATTAAATCAAATAAAATAGTAATGCAATTGATTTGGTTGACTAAATATGGAACAAATAAATTATAATTGAGAACGATAATAAATGATCAATAATTTAATTTATATATTTAATAAAAATTGAGTATAATGTGTGAAAAGAAAGAATTAACTTAATAAATAATAATGTAAAATTTGATAAAGATAATTAATTAAATACTTATTTGAATAACTTTAAAATCATTGTATAAAGTTTTGAGCTTTTAAATGATTTACTATAAAGATCTTATAATACAAAACTTTAAGAATAAAGTATAATATGTTGTCTTATAAGTTTCAAGAATTTAATTAAAAGTTAAAAAATGGATTTATTAACTATTTATGATATAAAAAGGTTAAATAAAACATTGAATAATTAATTAATTATATAACCATTATATAATTAATTATTTAAAGTTTTTATATTTATATCATAAATGCCTAAATAATGTTTTTATAACCTTTTTATTGTTTCAAAGAAATAATTAAATTTAAGAATTATAAGTTTTAAACCCTTTAAAAATTAATTTAATAATTTCAAACATTTTTATTTAACAAAATAATTTTTATTTAGATTTATTAATATAATAATAATTTTCTATAATTTAAAAATGGAAGAAAACTTTATTTAAAAAATATGGGGGGCGTAGGGATCGAACCCGAGTCCCTTCTAAAGTGGTTGTGGTTGTTAACCAGTTAGGCTAAAGCCCAGATCTGGTGTTGTTTTAAAACAAATAAATAAATAGAGTTTTATGAAAAATCCCTTAATGGCTATGAACCATAGTTTTGATTTCAATCCAATTGAACATCAATTCATGCATATTAATGGAATCAAACTTAGGGCTTTTGTTACCTAAGTGAAACCGAGTGTGTGGGTGTGTGTAATTACCAGAATGATGTTCGAATCGATGCCACAATATGAAGAACCAGACGCGACCACGATTGAGTATGATTCGAGATGCATACATCGTTCATAATCAAATTAGTTCTACACAAAGATTCTAATGGGGATGATGAATAAAAGCCCTCAACCAATTTTTGTTTAAGGTGTCCAGAAGGGGGTGTTCGAGGTATGAATTGGTTTCGGGTGCTTCGAGTATAATATGATTATAGTTTCACGATGTTAACAACAATGGTTGATATGCCTGAATTCGTAATCATCCCATGAGCGTTTTTGTTCAATTAATTCAGTTCAATATGTTAGTGATTGAGGCATAACCGTTCGAAAGTTGAATGCGATATTCGGTTTCTAGTTTGAATGTTCTTAATACCACTTAAAATCGAATTAAAACAAGGTAGTAGGTTCGAATCAAGATCGCGAAGCGTTAGAACGGTTTAATTGCATTCAATTCGATGTTTTGCTAAGGTCAGGTGGTCGCCGGAGGCGTAGCCGGAGTTTGGCCGCGGATGCACGAAGGGGAAAGGGGGGGTTGGTTTGGGTTTTAGACAAAGTTACTCATATGGTCCCTGGAGTTTTGATAATTTATTATTTTATGCCAAACTTTAACCTATTGGTTATTTAAGTTCTACAATTTACATTTATGACCCAAACTCAATATAACCCTACTTTTATAGTTTAAATTATTTGTTTACTTTCTTTTTTTTAAAAAAAAGTTTATAAAAAATTTACAATTTAATTTTAGTTGTGTCATTAAAATTCATAGATCACTCAAAACCTCATAAATTAATAAAAATTTATTTCATAAATAATAAATTTATTTTAAATGGTTTAAATGATTTAAGAAGTCAAAATAAAAAAATAAATACATATTTTTTTAAGATTAAACTACACTTTTAATATGATGCATTAAGTAAAATGAACTTTCTTTGCATGAAAGTTTAAAATGGGTACGGGTTTTGGATTTATAATTCGAAAATTGGCAAATGTTACACAGGTTTTGTTTAAGAACCAATAAGGAACTGGTTTTGTTAAAGAGCTTAAAATAATGAAGTAATGTGATGATCTTTAGATATTATCAAATTATATTCAAATTAAACCATAATTGGATAAACAAACCATAAATTTCCCAACTAGTACTATGTTCTTATGGTTTCTCCACCATTGAATGTTGTTTTTCAATGATGTTTTTTTTGTTTGAGATTGTTTACTTTAATTTATGAAGGTTTGAAATTCAATGTTATATTTGAGTTAAACCATACGCCTTTTTGTTTATTGATTTGTAAATCTTACTCCATAAATAAATTAATAATTTATTACAATTCAAACTTCTCATAGGCTATCATATTTTTAGGTACATACCCGGGTTCGGAACTAGAACCCAACAGAGAATCGTTTATGCATGTTATAGGAACCAACCAAACCTATCACCCTGCACATATTTTACCTCTTCTAGACCTATATCTAGACCTAAACAATCCTTAGAAACATGCCATGGTTCACCACATCCCTGACATAATTTGAAAGAACTAGTAGCTTTAACAATTGCCATACCTCCCGACTGACCTAAATTGGAGAATTTTTTTCTCAAGTGCATCAACTCTAGCAGTGGTATTGGAATCAGCTTCAACTATATTTCTTGAATTTCTTCGGGATTGAGTTTACCTTTATGAATTTACGCTCAACTTCTCAAATAGCAACCAATCCTCCTCCTCATTATTGGTCATAAATGTGCTCGCACTATTTGAGTTGATATCCCGGACATTCTTGGCAGACAATCCATCATAAAAGGATGAAATCAACTCCCATTGAGTAATGTCATGATGTGGGCTTGTTCGTAAAAGCTCCTTAAATATTGTCCAAGCCTCATAAAAGGGTTCATCTGGATTTTGTTGGAAGTTTTGGATGGTAGTTCTAACTTCACTTGTTTTGTGTGGTGTGTAATATTCTTCAAGAAAGGCTTGTTGTAACTGTTCCCAAGTAAAAATTCTAGCCGGTGGTAGAGAATGAAACCATTTCGTGGATTTTCCTTTCAATGTGAATTGAAAGAGCACTAGCATAACCTCTTCGAGTATGAACCCTTATGCCCCAATGGTTTCACAAATGGCACTAAAATCATTTAAGTGAAGATATGGTTCCTCCTTAGGCAATCCATGAAACTCTGGTAGAATTGCCAAGCTATTATGTCACACCCCGACCAACGGCGGAATCATCAGGGTAGACGAATGTGAATCGATTGCTCATAGCACATGGTAGTAAATACGTTGAAATGATATTAAATGTTATTTTCATTGAATAATACTAATCAATCAATACAATACAATCAATTAATAACCTAATGAAATTTGTCTTTAACTTTGACTAAGTTCAAATCCTAAGTGTGCATTTACAAGTCCACTAATCTTCATTCCTGAAATCATGTGAGAAAGTAACGAGTTAGCAACGAATTAGCCAGTGAGTAATCACATATTTGAATACATATATAGATTGATTAAAAGACTGAAAACAATTTAATTTACATGGCAATGTCAAGACTTATAATGCAATATTGTAACATAAAAGACAAACCAACATAATCAAACCTAATGACTGAATTGACTCGGTCCGCAGACGAAGCCTTATAGAATAAATGATTCTGGTTCAAATCACCACGCGACTAAACAATGGGGTGGGTTTGTCAAACCAATAGATCTATCATTGTTACCGTGGTTGCATGAATTAATGATTGTATTATCAAGTTTATCTAACTATGAACACATAATTGCAAGTAATAACATAGCATGTCTTGAATTGAATTTAGAATGAAATAGAATAAGAATGAATAAAAATAATTGACCATTGAATCATATGATTTCCCCAAAATATAAAATATGAAAATGGACAATGAATACTCACATTGTATAATGATAGTTGTAGAGTACATAAGAAAACTTGGATGTTCAAGAGTCAAAGGTGATATCCTAAAGTATAAAAAGAAATAATAACTTAATGTTGGAATTCATTACAAAAAGTTAGGATGTTTAGAGAATGCCAAAAAATGAAAGGTAGATTGAAAAATGATTATTGCACCAATGTTAGATTCTGGACAGAATGTTTGGGACGTGTATGAATAGATTTTAAAAATAGCAAATGGTTTTATAAAATTATAAAAATTACAGTTAATTAGTTCAGAGTCTTCTGTAAAATTTTTGTTTAGAAACATTTAAATAAAAAGACCCGTAAATATGTCAAAACAACAACATAAAATAGAAGATGCTAAAATACACACTTATCTTGTGATTGCTATTGTTGAGTCATCTGATTGAGCTTGAATATGTATAAACTATCATTAAAAAGGTAACTAATTAAAATTAAAATTGGAGTTTAATTTTACTCAAATTTATTTTTTTATGAATAAGTTATGGTTAGTTGAAGTCAAACTATATTTTGTTAAAATTATAGTAAAGCACTTATGTGCACTTTTAAAATTGTTAAAGCATGAAATGAGTTAGAACAAATTTATTATGTTGATATATGGTATGTTAAACTTTATTTGATTTATAAAAGAATATTCCAAGACTTTGTCATAGCCATCATTTAGAGAAATAATCTTGTGATATAACCGAATGTGGCGGCATAGCCGTTCATATGCAAATGGAATTCTTTGTTATGTTAGCATGTTGTTAGCTTGATTTAGGAATGTTGGTGATTGTTATAAGATTACTTAATGTTATAAGGTTAATGATCAAATGATAATGATTAAAATTAAAAGAGATTCAATAGAAGAAAGAATAAAAATAAGAATATAAAGTCATAAGAACAATTGGATGTTAGAATGACTGAAACAATATAGATGTATAATATAAAAGCAATATAAGATTACCTTAGTATTAGAAAATTCTTGAAATTACTTATAATAGAAAATTCTTAAAATTGATCAAAACTAATAGATGAAAGAAAGATGTTTTTGGATAATGAGCAAATGAAAGTGAGGCCTAAAGCTTTATTTTATAGTTGAGGTTAGGAGGATGTTAGTAATGGTGTTAATGATGAATTACAAGTCTTTCAAAATGGTGTTATGATTGAAATTTGAAATAAATATAAACTTAAATGAAATAAATAATTAATAGAATAATTACAATTTAAACTCTAAATATATTAAAACTTAATTTTAATTTAATAATCTTATTTTTTATACAATCAATATAGACTTTGTAAACTAACAAAACTTGGCAATTTGATTATTTATTTTTATTGAATATTTAAAATCTTATAAATGTTAATAACCTTTGAAAATTTATTTTATAAATTATAGAGTTTAAGTTAAATTGACTAAGTGATACATTTATTGTTTTCTTTAACATAAAAATAAATAAAATGACTAAATAATGAATTTGATTTACAAAATTGACTCAAACGGGTTCAGGTTTGGTTTTTAGTTTGAAAATGGGCCGGATGTTACATATTAGACCTAATTTCAAACGAACTTCCTCATACTTGTGGTCGCACAATAGGAGAAGGACACCTGTGATTGTGGGTCTAAAAGTCTATCCACGCCTTGAACTACCGCTTGATAAGGTTGAAAACCAGAGTTTTGATTGTTTGAGTGGTACTTTTCTTTGCCAATAACCTTGACCTTGGTTTGGATTGCGGTCGTGATACGGATCGAACCGTTGTCTCAGATGGTTGATATGCCTATTTCTCAGTTGACCTTTCTACTCATCTTCAAACTCTTCATTATATTCTCCTTCATCAAATTTGTCATCCTCTTCATTCCATGTGTGGACACTAACTTGCTCATATGGGTCTTCTTCTTCCTCGAATTGGTTTGGAGCTTGTGCCCTAGGGTTTTGTCTTTGTCTTTGAGGATATGGATTTTGCCTTTGTGGTGGCTAGCTTTAAGCATTTGTAGGTGGGTTGTTTCGTGGTTGTGGTTGAACATTCGGGTGGGCTAACAGGTCATTAGGCCATGGTTGATTCAGTGGTGGAACAGGTGGTTGTTGTGGTTGATTTAGATTCTCCATTGTTTCTCCTTTGATGGAATTTGATTGCATTTCAAATCATGAGTTTACTCAGTTTTGTCAAGCGGTCTTTTCATTTTCTGGATCAAAGATCAATTAGGACTTATTCCTTGTGTATCTGGTATGCATGCATGAAGTTGTCACCTACACATAAACACACCAGGCGTAAAGAAGAACAAGAAACTAAATATAAAAGCAAACAAAATCAAACAAATCATTTTGCGCACTAATTTCCCGGCAACGGTGCCATTTTGATTGCGGTTTGTCAGGCATAATAAAAAACAATTTAATATTGTGATCTTATCTCACCTAAGTAGATAGGAAAGTAAGGTCGTTTCCAAAAGGAATATGTTAAAAATAAAAAGTTTGATTTATTGTTTGAAAGCTAATTGAAAACAAAATTGAGTTTAAGGTGAAACAATTATGAATTTGGATTAAGTGTAAACAATAATTAGAAAGGTAATCCTCTCTGGGTTTAGGTTTACAACAAATGACTTGTCTTATATGTTCATGAATGGTTACATGGACATAACCATTATTGGTTTAATTAGACCTAATGAGATTAAAAGAGACTGTTGTAGATGAACTACTCAGATCATACCCAACTTATGTTAACCAACCCAATCCTAACCCTCGTGAAGTTTCCCGATGTCAAGAAATCTAAAACATTCACAACAATCGGAACATAAGTTTCAATCAACATAAATATTTTAGAAGTTCTAATTAAAAAATAAGGTTACTTGGCTTAAGATGCCTAGTTCAACAATAACCCAATTGAAAACAAAAGAACAAGTCAAACGTAACCAAACCCTACCACCGGAGAAAATCACGAATGGTTTAGCTGGACATGGCAACGAAAATCAACATGAAAACGAAGGAAAACATTATTTTAAACATTAAGTAATCAAACCGAATGATAAAGATAAGATCATGAGCCTTAAAATCGCCTCTGGAAGTCTTCGGGATCGTTTGGGATTATTCTTGGGACTTGGAGACGGCTGGGAATGAAGAGCTCCGTTAAGACCTAAATTTTCTGTCTTTTTATAAGATTTTAGCGTGCCCTACACCATAGGTCATGTGACCCCCGTAGGTTACCTTAGGAGCATTATGAAATTTTGAACTTTGTTGTACCGTAGGTCATCATTCCACTGTAGGTCATGGTGGACAGCTTTTATCCGATTCTTATTTTCTTCATAATTTCTTTGTTCGGACTCCATTGTCGTCCCTGTTTGCGGCCACATTCTCGTAATTGAATTCTATATTACCTCATGTATCATGATCTTCTTTTATCATCCATATGCATTCTTCAAGACACATCAAATCATTATGTTTTACCTATAAAACACCAAATCATCATAATTTTCTACTTGAACACATTAAATACATTGAAGTTAACCACATAACCATGATAAACATCATTCCAAACCCCTAACATTAGTCAGGGAAAATCTTAGACCGTTTTCCTAACCGATATTAAGTAGTTTTGGTGGGTTTTTGCGTGGTTCGGTCATATTTAGCAGGTATCAAACAAAGGAGAGGAGTATAAATCGCTCTCTAACCTACCATTTTTATCGGTATTAAACTAGTTTCAAATAATATTGATTTAAAATCGATTTGGGGTGTCAATTTCAATTTGCAACCTGTTTAGATGTGCCTCTCTAGTTTTGATATCGTGGGTTAACCCAAACATTGACTTGTCTATCTTGTTATATAACAAGTCAAACATGTTGTAATAAATGAATAAAATATGTTTTAACTTTAAAGATATACATCATAGAATTTATATTTTAATTTTAAAAGGTTAATAGAGATTATAAATGACAACCCAAAATCTAATTATACTTGCTTCACGTCAGATTTGTCTTGACCAAAGCTAAAACTCACCCTTAGTTTTTTCCAATGCAAGTGATTGCTTGTTCAGATAGGAGTTTTGTGACATTGTAACAGGTAAAATCCCATTATACTTTTAATTTAAAACATCTTTTTATCTTTAATAAAATAGTATCTAGGAGACCTATATGTCAACATCATATCTATACTCACCAATTTTCCTATTTAATAATTACATTAATTACTAAAAATATTATTTAATAGATTAGATTTTTCTATTATAATCTATCTATTATAACAAAAAAAAGGTTTTAAGATGTCACTTGATACAATTCCACACCATCTAATTTTAATTTTTCTGCTTCTCTCTCATATTACATAATTACCTTAAGTACTTATAATATTATTTAATTTCTTTTGAGATTAAAATTTATTTTTTAATAAATTAAGAAAGAGATGGTTTTATACATGATTTTTTTAAATGATTTTTTAAATGATTTTTTTATAAAACTAAAAAACTAAAATTAGGAGTTATAATAAGACAATTTTTAATAATGATATTTTTTTAAAACGGTTTGTTTTGCAATAACCGACGATGCCAAATGGAAGGGCCGTCACTCAATGGATAAAAGTTACTCTAGAGATAATAAGAATGTTTATTAAAAATACAAGGTTTAAAAACAAAAGTTTAAAATAATAAAATCATTGTTATTACTTAGATTATTACTCATATGCAATTTCAATCATATCGTTTTATAATTATTACATTTTCATTACTAATTACTTAATATTTTATTTATTCAACCCGTGTAATACACGAAGTTCTGACCTAGTAAAAAAATATCCAGAAAAGCCACATGTCAACATTGTATCTATTCTTACCATTTTTTTGTTGTTTCTCTCTATTTAAAAATCATATTAATTACTAATAATATTATTTAATAGATTAAAATAGTTTTGTAATAAATTAAGAAATAGGCCTTTTTACAATTTTCTTAAAATTAGAAACTTTTTTGGAACATCAATTTTTTTTAAAAATACAATATATTTTATAATTGGGGTTTTTAAAAAGTAAAATTTTTATATATAAAAAAATAATTAAAATTGAGTTATAATAAGAAAGTATTTACGTATGATATTTTTTAAAACGTTTATTTTGAAATATAAAATTTATTTTGTTTATTTACAAGTTTATAGTTTGTGTATATTTGAACATAAAATTTATTAGATTCAAATTCTCATAATATAATCTGAACAAGAATTCATTACAGAAAAATATTTGCTAAGATTGTATTACTCAAAATAACTAAAAAATCAACGACAAATGTAAACATCTACCCTTGGCCTTTACCTTGATAGGATTTACACTCATGTTTTAGATTCTACAAAACATGTGGGCTTCTGGGCAATGTTCTGTAAACCTCAGCCCAGTCCCAAACTGTTCACCCAAGGTCCAATTTGGAAACCCATATTAAGAGAAACTATATATCTTATAATCAAATGGGATGTGTGTTGAATATTGCATGTTGTAGCTTTTGAGAAAGCCTTAAAGGACTCACTTGTTCCCTATAGATCAAGAGCACAAAATGTCCCAACTCCTTTGCATGTGAAGGGGCAATGGAGCATCAAATTTTAGACTTTTGATGTCTGCAAAATCATATTCTGAAGAAGAAATACGGGTCCGCTTTATAGCAGATGACACGTCAGGCAAAACCATTTTCTTACAATGCAGATGAAGGTTAGGCTGCTTATCGGTGATACTCCCGCTCTCCAAGTTAAGGCCAAAGGGGAGTGAACTTGTGTTACAGACATCAACTTTGTGTTCAAGATTAGAGGAAGATATTTGGGTTCGGTTCCATTTCTTGTGAGCTTGCCACCCGTATTTGTAGTCTCCAACTATGGGTGTTCCCAATACCTCAGCACAATGAACTCGGAGCTTTGTTTTATAAGTATTGCAAAGAGAAAATTGGTAATTAGTTCATACAAGTCTTTACAAGATAATAAGAAACAAGTGCTATTGATCTAACTTTTGAGGCTAAAGAAATTATCTTCAATAGAGATGTCAAAGTTGAAACGGGTGGGGTTAACCAACAAAACTTTTTCTATTTTCTAAGTAATTGAAAGAACTGCATCACTGAAAAAAGTTAAATATGATTACAGAACTATTCCTTTGTAATATTAACCCAATATCTGAATAGTGATTATGAAGGTTATATGCATTATAAATACATTTTGGCGAGTTTCAACAGGTTTGACTCGTTCAACCCATTTGACCCATCTTTTTTCACTATTTTTTTTAATTTGACGCGTTTGAGGCACTGTAGAACTCAAATGGTCCCATTTACAAAGTACATGGGAAGAAATTCCCACCTAACTTTCACAACTTTTAACAAATTCTGCAAATTTCATAAGGATTAAGGAATATTGGTAACTATTTAAAAACATTGTTGTGTGAAAAAATATTGTTTTCTAAATAAGCAACAAGTTCATTGTCAGTTTTAGAATCAGGGATGCAGATTTGACCTCAAAAAGTGGAAGTTAATGTTGCTTTGTACAAAGCATCGAAGAAATAAAAAGTTGGATTTGGGTGAATAGTGATGAATACCTGGTGTTTTCTACCAGTAAGTGGAGAAAGCTCTAACCATGTGAGACCTGCAATAATTTAGCATATATAAAGAGTGGTGAACTGGTGATGTGAAAGTTTGAATCTTTTTCTCTCTGTCCTAATAATTATGCCTTTAGGTGAGTTCATGGATAGAAGAATCAAGAACAAACCATGAATGGAAGAATCCAGAACTCGGTATTCTGTTATGGCATGTTGGGATGCCATTGTTGAGACATTCTCCACAACTGTAATCCGCTCTGATCTTCCGTCATCCATTACCACCTTTACAGAAAACAATAAAGATTATACAAAGAATATCGGGAATAGGGAATGAAGAAATATTATTATTAACTCCTTATATTAGTTCTAACCTTTCCCAAAGGAACTGAAATTAGACCTTGTGGACGCCTGGGTGATCCAATCACAAGTGCCCAATACTTTCTTTGCAATAATCTTTTTTCACTTTTTAAATCCTATTTTTATAGAAAGGAAACAGATCAGTTAACAAAAGCTAGGAGCATCTATCAATTCATAAAACTGTTTAACGTAGAAAGTCAAGCATGTTGCAAACAACAAAATATGTACTCACAATGTTGGAAGCACCAACAGTCTTCTCACGAAAAATAGAATGCAGAACAGTAGCACTGAGCTGCGTTCTTCCCAAGACCAAAATGCCACTGCTATCTCTGTCAAGCCTGTGCACCTAATAAATTAAAATGTTATTTCACCACAAAAAGAAAATGAGATTAAGCCAATTAAGGAGATCGTTTTCATTTACAGAGATCATGATGAGCATGCTTTTTAATCAGCTTTAGAAGCCTATACAAATTAAACCAGTCAAATGTTTTTTTATGTATTAACCAAACAGTTGTTCATAAAATCCTGTAAAAAAGAACTCTCACTGAAAAATCTTTTTGTTATTATTAAATTAAGGGCAAATTGCATAAATAGGTAGCACACTTTGGTCTGAAATCTGTTTTGTTAGAAATTAATCTTGATGTTTAAGGGAGTATACGGGTGAACCAAGAAAGATAAGGGTGAAGAAGCAGTCTCTTCCGAAGTATAAATGGATGTGGAATATGTTAGTCAAAGTAAATATTAGGAAAGTATTGAATAATTTGGCTGTGAATGGGCTGTCATTCCAGCAGTGTTTGAGCTGTGATTTCATAGTAATTAAGGTTAATAGTAGTATAAAAGAGGGTCTTTGTATAGATTTTAAGGTGTGGTCTTTTGTTCTTCATATTTATAAAAAGAGTCGTGGTCGTTCCCACAAAATACGGAGTACTATCTTTGTTTTTCTGGGCCAATATTCTAACAATTGGTATCAGAGCGAGGGAAACGATTACGGGAAGAAGATTGAGCATGTGAAGACGAGGAGAAAGATGATCGAGCTGTGAAGAAGAACGAGGCCACCCGATTGAATCTGTGAGAGATTAATCATAGCCTGAACCTGTGATAGGTTCAAACAAGTCAATTGAGTAGATCCAAAGGGAAGAACAGTTGTGTGATCCAACTGCAGAAGGAAAAATCTGAGTGATTCAGATTGCAGAAAATCTATGCGAGAAAGATTGGGTTCTACGTGAGGCAGAATGTAAGGTTGTGTGAAGCTGCCATTAAAAGTGATGTAAACCTGAGCGATTCAGGTCACAACCGAGAAGATTTCATCTGTGAGGGATTATTCATATATGGGACAATCTCTGTGTCACAGGTCGTGAGGAGAAGAACTCAGAAAAGCAAGGGGCAAGAAGAGCTTGTTGCTGTTTGAATCAAAGGAAACAATTGGCAAGTAATTTGCTAGGAAGTGAGATTGTTGAGCTGCTGTGATAGCAGGTTTGCAAGGCTGTAAGCAAGGAAGAAAACAAAACAAAAGCAGTGTGAGACTAAACAAAAGCTATGTGAAGTAAATTTGAAGATCAATTGGTTGATCAAACTTAGAAGAAACATGGTTCCAGCGACTAGAATTCAAGACCAAGGTGATAAAACATCAAGATTAAGGGCGAGAATGTTAGAAATTAATCTTGATGTTTAAGGGGGTATACGGGTGAACCAAGAAAGATAATGGTGGAATTAGTTAACATGTAGAATATGTTAGTCAAGGTAAATATTAGGAAAGTATTGAATAATTTGGCTGTGAATGGGTTGTCATTCCAGCTGTGTTTGAGCTGTGATTTCATAGTAATTAAGGTTAATAGTAGTATAAAAGAGGGTCTTTGTATAGATTTTAAGGTGTGGTCTTTTGTTCTTCATATTTATA
>BJCM01268907.1:0-16743 GCA_018326385.1 Flaveria bidentis
TCATTTATTTATGATTGATATACCTCAATTGTCACTTTTATTTACGGCTTCACATATTTGAGTTGTGGATTTTTGCCTTATATTATATTTATAAAGTCATGGAATTGCTCACCAACATACATGTTGACAAAACATATTTTATGCAATGCTACAGGTTTGATTATCGGTTGATTGAAGATTTAAAGACGTTACTTTATTTTGGACAGTTAGGTTATCAGTTAAGAACTATTTATTTTCTTGTATTTGTAAGAACATGTTATGAAATGAATGAGTTGATTAAATATTGTCACTTTAATAGTGCTGTGTGCATTTGAACAATCTTAGTTGCGCCCCGGCATGTTCCGCCGCTTTGGTCAGGGTGTGACACAGTATTCAAATAATATTTTTTTCTCTCTCACAATCTTAATATCTATATACTTAGTCTCATATATTCTGGTCAAAAAATCTGAATTTTATTGAAACTCAAGTGGTCAACTATAAGTGAGTTTTATAAATTCATACTTTTGTTGGCTCTTGTTCATTGTACATATATCTGATACGGTTGGGTTTAGGTATATGTTCTCAAATTACGAATGAGTTGGTTGAACTGAAAATTGAGAATGTTAAAAGATTCGTGTTAAACTTCTCCGTTAAAGGCCTTAATCAAATGTTTGCAGATTATGATTGTTGCTTTGGCTCAGTTTTGTTTGTAACTTCTTTGAGCCTGAGTATGTGTTCTTTGTCACTCTTAGTTCATTAATTGCAAAGTGTTCTATGTTCTGGTCTTTATCTTTGATCAAGGATGCTAGTAGTAATTGTCTCAAGTGTGTAATTGTTCTCAAATCTTGTCTTGGATCATATGATCTGTATGTCTTATTGTCTATTCTCTTGATTCTGGTTAGTCGAACTGTGTGGCTCACGTGTTTTAGCCGGTTATATTTACAAGAGTGTTCTTGTGTATCTTTGACAGCCTTGTCTGCTTTATCTCGTGTGAGATATAACTTTTCTGGTTTCAAATTGTTTGATTTGTATTCAATTAGAATGTGTTTTGCTGTGATTTCTTGTTTGAAATAGCTTATGCTATTCTTATTGTTATCAGGCATGTCTCTTAAATCTTATGATTCTGTATTATTATAAAGTTGTAAAAGTTTTTGTTTGATTCAATTAGTCTTTATGTTTGCTACAAGTGTTTTCTTGATATGTCTCTTGTAAAAATTATAAAAATTTTGATCAAAGTGAAATTAGTCTTTATGTTCTTCATAATTGATATATGTCTTGTGACATATTTTGCATGTTCTAAAAGTCACGTGACTTGGTGTTTTGACTTGTTCTTCTCATTTGATTGTTAAATCTTGTGACTCATTGTTTGATCATAATAGTTTTTTGATTTG
This sequence comes from Flaveria bidentis, assembly GCA_018326385.1. Classification (NCBI taxonomy): domain Eukaryota; kingdom Viridiplantae; phylum Streptophyta; class Magnoliopsida; order Asterales; family Asteraceae; genus Flaveria; species Flaveria bidentis. The sequence continues at coordinate 1,371 of BJCM01268907.1, forward strand.
TCTATTTGTCAGATAGTTACCCTATGGTTCACAATATCATAGTATTGGATTCTTTCTATTTTAATCGGAATATTTTCTTCTGATTTCTTTTTCTATGTGTTGTCACAAGAAATTAGGATACATCTTATGACTTGTGAATCTCTATTTGGTATGTGTTTTCTAATCCTGATTATCTGATTAATCAAATGTTGTTTTTGATATGTTATATTGTTTTGTCATGTGGCATATGATCTTATTCTTTTTGAATGTGGGTTTAATCCTACCATTCAATTCGAAGTCTTTGTTTTACAAAGTCTAATTAATCTTTTTTCTCGTTCATATTGTACAAGCTGATGCCATACTGTGTTATCGAGTGTTTGCAATCTTATTAGATCGCTCAATTGTCATATTTTGTTTGTGCCTAAACATGTCGTAGAAACTCTCGTTAAGGTTTCACTCATTGGAGTTGTTTTGTGTCTTGACTCTTGGAAGTCCAGTATATGAACCTTTTATGGAGTTTCTACATCTTACATGTATAGCTTATTGCAGCAACTAGCTCTACCCTACTTGCATTAATCATCACTATATTTGGTCTTTTTTGGAGCTATTTTTTTATTATAAACAATATCATTGAGTTTTCTTTTTCATTTGTTTTTCTTTATTTGATTAGTGGTTTTTCAAGAGAAATGGCAATGGTGGGTATTATATGCAAAAATGGCTGCTTGCTATAAGTATTAGATCGTGTGTGGTTAAACATGTCTAATATGTTCGCTATTGAATTGATGGGGGTGTTGAAATATATGTGTAATTCCAATTCAATGTCAAACATGTGGTTTATATAATTGTTCTTTAATTGTTGGCTCTTTTGTTTACATGATGATCTTGGGCTTGGAACAAGCTGAAATTGGAAGCGGTCGAGGTCGAGGTCGAGAATTGAAGGTTTAGCTAGTATTGCAAGTTTTTGGAAAGTTGAGGGGTTTATTTGTCAACTTGTCGGAGTCCATTGGATACAAAAAGGGACGTGATTAGAGATTGTTTGTGCATGTTGTCATCTTAGTCTTTGTTTGTATTAGTTTAGAATTTGGGTTTTTTACAATTTGTTTGGAAATATAGAGTTGGGATTTTATGTTCTTGACAAAATCAGTGACAATCTCTGGCGGCACTAAGTTGCAATTCCGATGAACATATGACGTGGAGTTGACTCCGGCGAGCACACATCGGAATCAACAGTGTTTACCTGGTCAACCGTCTTGCTTTGATAATAATATATTTATAAAAGAGAGAGAAAAAAAACCTAACCCTTTAAAGGTTTTAGTTTTTGATAATATTGAAACACAAATTAAGAGTTAAGTGATTTTTAGGCACAAGAAAAGTGAGAGTGACTTAATCGAAACATTTATCAAACTTGATAACTATTGTATGAATTTTTTTCTTTTTATAAATAACTTTCTATAGAACATTTTCTTTTTATAAAAATGAGTTCAAAATGCAAAAGGGATTTTTAAAAGTAAGATTTTCAACTAAGTCTGAAACAATGAGTTAAAGAAATGTTTTTGGACAAATAGTAAGAATCAGTTAATGAAAAATGATTTTTTTTCCGTTGTGTAAGGAAACATGCTTTGTGGTCTTTTTTTCCACCTATTTTACTTTTGATATGTTTGATGTTACGCATTTAACAGATTTTGACTCGTTATAATAGTGAAATTTATAAACAGAATAAATTCAACAAATGATACATAGTACAACCATAAACTAGCCTCTAGCACATTAAAGACACATAATACTACTAAAACATTCTTAAGTGATTATGCACAATCTTATCTACATCTCAAGGGGATCTAACAAGAGAGTATCTAGCGAGAGCTAAACCTTGTATCGTTGTTACACTTGATTAATGCTCGTAATAGTCGATCACTTCCTAAAAAATAGATTGTAAATCTAATTATCACCTATTTTAGTAAAAAGTTGCAACAGTGACCATACTTGTCTTCGTGATAAGTGAAGAGGTAATCACTACACTATTAGCAACAAGACGTAAAGATGATCACTGGCCCTTTTAATGAGAAGTAAAGAGGTGATCAAACCCTAACTCATAAGAAGCTTATACATATGTGATATCTACCATTTTTAATAAGAAATATACTAGACAATAACATTTGTTAGAAGACAAAGAAGTTGACATAAAATGAATTTGTTAACATCCATCAAAAACACTATAAATCATTTGCTTCATGCAGTAGTTATACTTATCTCTCCTATCGTTACACATCGTATATAAAAAAGTAAGCTGAATATCGACCCTGAGTTTTTGTTTAAAACAATGAAATTTTTCACAAACTTTTAAATATACACCTTCAACATTTCAAAAGCAATTACATTTTACAATGTTTAGTCCAAGTATTAAATGGTTGTGGAATGAATCTACTATAATGACATCATTTCCAACCTCAAGATTAACATAGGAAAGTTGATTAATCCTTTGAAGCAAATTGATAGAAGTTTTGAAAATTTTGAAACTATCATTCCTATTTCCTACAAAGGTTTCCTTGTATTTAAACTAAGGTTCTTGTAGGGAGTAAACTTATTGAAGGGTGATGAGGTGCAAAATAGGTTCATGTAGGCTCAGTAGGAAGTAGGAACCGCATAACAAGCTCAAATCGATCACAGAAGCTACTAAAGTTCTTATAAAACCTAAACCCCAAACCCTAAACCCGAGAGTAAATATATCGTTTAATACCAATGTCGCGGTGGGAGAGCTCAAGACACAGTAATTAAGGGGCTGCATCATACAGAGGAATAGCCGGCACTGCTGATGAATCTGGATTCAAAGGGATAGGAAGCCAGAACTAATAACATCATAATGACTCGTTGAGCCAGAGATGATGGGTGAAAGTTAATTATTAAATTCAACAAATTAAGATCCCGAGTCCACGATATCATTTATCCAACTACGGTTCCAGATTGAACTGGTTTTTCTCATCTTATACAGTCACCATGAAGATCTACAATCTTCCTCTCTGCTGAACAAAAATGTCTCAGTCAATATCAAAGAATAGATATATCTGTTACAAGTAACATTACCATATTTAAATTTGATTAGAGTTAACCGAAGCAAAATCCTTAGTACTGGTAGCTTGGTCGGGGCTGATACTGGTTATAAATTGGTGTATGCGAGGTGTGATTTCCATATGGGTTCATTGGATCGGGAGCTCCATATATTGAACCTTCAAAGAATAAAAGATGTAACATTAACACCAATAAGACACACTACTCTTTCTCATTCCTATAAAGTTGCAAAATTTTGAGCCTGCTAGTCGAGTGACTAAAATATCATGATGTGTTTAGATTTAAATGCCGTCTCACGAAAAATGTTACGTTTGATTGGGTATAATCTCTATGAAACTGTGTTTTTTACACACCACATATAGTCATGTTAATATGTTAACCACTAAAAATATGAGAACCATTTTGAAGGAATGAGAAACCAGTTTTTAGCCATCAAATCTGCTTGATGAAGGTTTTCTACACAGTGGCATTTTTGTGATAACGCAAAAACATGTTTTATTCACCCTTGTATTTGCCGGTGAATACATGTATTCACGGGCAAATAAGCTTATATGAACACGAAAGCATTTTCGTAATCGTGTCACATTTTGACCTGACATTTTTTTGTTATATCATGAAGCTCCGATGGCTGGAAAGTGGTTCTCGTTTTTCAGATGGTTCTCAAACTTTAGTGGTTCTCATTTGAACCCAATGTCATATATTAATATATACATATAGATACATATTTATATTTATATATGTGAATGTGTACATATACATATATGTGTGTGTTGCCTAAAATGACCCTCAATAGTCACAAAGGTTATCTTATGATGACATATATTTCTGTATGATGATACCAGATACATGATGAAATATTGTGATTCTTTGGGACATCACAAAATGAAAAGTGAGATTTTTTCATAGTAGGGAAGCATATGTGCTTATTATGGAACCGAAAGAAGGTAATGGGCCCACACACAAATCTTGTTACTCCCTCTTGTCCTGTCTTTATTGTCCGCAAACAAGAAAAAATCATTTTAAAATGGGCAATGCAATTATTTTGGGACCCGGTAAAATAGTAATGTAGACGATAAAACAGGAGGGGCCGAATAATTATTACTCGAATAATAAACGGTAAGTTGTATACATGATACATCTGGTTTGATGCCAACACTGAGCTGATAATATTTGAAACTTCAAACTAAGGTGCGAATGTGCTTAAAAAAGATTATATTTTATTAGGAAAGTTTGGCTCATCTTTTAGTAATTTTTGTAATCACAATTAACTTATTAATTAGTTATTACATTAAAAAAGAACAAGACAAATACTGAGATTCACTTACCATGCAAAATTGATGTAGCAGGCAGATATCTGGACTGAGTTGGAGTGTGCATATCAACCTGGGGGGCAAAAGATGGCCCGCCATAGGCATTATTATACAGAGGCGAGGAACTTGTTTTATAGCATTCTACAGGGGCAGCATGGTAATTCGTGTTTGCAGTGTACCGAGGAGATAAATCCATGGTTTCATTACTAGGAGTGTGGTTGGATGAATTTCTCTGATAAAAGTTGGGAATAGTGACAGGACCACATGCTCTATGCTCATACCCACTGTAACTACGTCGGTGATTAAAATCATCCCTAGGGAGAAATCTGCCTTTGCTTGGATCATTGCAATGCATATTACCTTCAGCAGAAACTTGCAAAGGTCCATCTGAAATTGGATCAGATAAAAAAGTCGGAACATATTATGATCATTACATATGAATGAATAAATCATATATGTAACATGGTGAAAGGTAGTTTTGAAATTTTGGAAAGATGTCTTTCTAGTTGAGAAAAGAACGATAAAGCAATTTTCAACCACTACAAGAGGCAAAATGGGCCAGGTTGGGTAAATTTGGTACAAGTCAGCTCGCGGCACAGTTTTGGTCCAAAGAATTTTATTTAAACAACTAGTGAGCCAAATAAGATTACAATAAACCAATTGTTTCAATAAACATCCAATTTGTAACTAAAATAATAATTTTAAGTGATTTATATACATCGAAATTACACTTCAGTTGACTTCCAACCTGTTTATAACTTTTAGCATTTTTTACTATTGTACCATGTTCATAAAACATAAGCCAAACCCACCCAACATCCATGCATTAGTAAATGGGTAGAAATTGACACCTATGCATACCACATACGGTTGCTAATGTGAATAATAAAGATACCTGATGGAATTGTTTGATATTGTGATGGGGAGATGTCATAGTGACTTGAAGTTGGATGTCGTAAATGGGCAGAGCTCACAGTAGAATAATGGCATGTCAAGCTCCCGCAAGGCTGCAACACATTCTCCTGTGAAGATCTCACATGATTGCTGCTACTAATGCCTGATTGCAGTTTTGCTTTCATTTCATTCAAACATCTCTCTGACTCGGTCATGTTGAGTTCTATGTATACGACCTATATATTAGAAGGGTAACATTTAAATAAACTACATAATATATATGACAAATATATAATGTGTAGGACAAAACATAGAAAATTTCTTATAGTGATGACCTGATCAAAATACTCATCTGTCCCAGGCATATCCTTGCTCTTGGGCAAAACAAAGTTGGCTGAAAGTACCAAACAGAATGATCAAACGTAAATCATTGAGATCATAACTTGACTTTCAAAAGAAAAGATGATGAAAAAATCTTAGTTTCTAAACCCACATCCAAACACCCCCTAACAAAGTACCTATCATTTCATTGACAGCTTCAGCAGGAACCTCCTTCCCTGTTTCTCTAAATCTTTTCTCACTGCGAGCTTTGAGATCTTCAAGCCGAGAGAAAGCTACAACTGCAATCTGATTTTGTCCAGCTTTTTATTTATAATCAGTTTATAGATACAAAAAGCTTCCAATGGCAATCTATTATATACATGAGTAGAGGTGTGAATTTCAGGCACAACATGAACCTAACACAAAATCCACAACCTTGGGCTTAGTCTAAAGGGGATTGTGTAAGTTTCAGGTCAATCAGTGAACATGTTTAGCTAAATGGGTCGTGTTGACTGTTCAGGTGAACCACGTAGGCTCACGAGTTGGTCCCTATAAAGTTTTTTTTTTAAATTATGTTTTATGTCATAATCAAAGACACTAGGTTTTTTATCATATTACGCCAAAAGATGAGAGAAATAAAACTGCAAGTTAAATAGGCTGTTTTCGTGTCAACCCACAATAACTCGTATTGTATTAAGGTTCATGTGTCCAACATGATTTTCAAATTCATGCCAAATTCGATTCGCCAACCCGCGAACATGACCCGTGTAACACCCATATCTACATGGTATGAAAATTATAAACTTATGTTGTGTACCTTCTGATAGTTAGCAAAAGGCTTCAATTTGCGCTTACGAGCACTCTTGTAGACATTGGTCTGGTCTATTATCAAATTACACGGTCTTTTAGATGCCCTGGCTAATAGGGTATTCAATATTGCACTTGCACGGTCCATTAAGCAGTCAAACCGCTCACCATAGTTTTGCTTGTGAAGCGGACCACAAACCTAAAGTTGTCAAGAAGCTAAAGTCAGACCTATTTATCTATGGATGGGTTGATTCGGGTTATATTTGATCTAACTAGTAAGATAATTTCAAAAAATAGATCAAAGAAAACTGGTCAAAGGGCTTGAACAGGTCAAAAATCACCCAAAGTGTATTTTGAATACAAAACACTTCCTAAATCATTTTGTTCAAAAAACTAGATTAATATTGAAATAAGATTAACTTCACAATCATATTTCATATTTGACATGCTATAAGATAAAACTTCAATCAAATATGTACCCAAAAAATATCTGTTACCCAATCTCAACATGTCTGACAATTTTCTTACTCTAGTCAAAATAAACAATATTTTTTAAAAATAGAAAAGAGAATAATAACCTTCATTTGATCCAGAATCAAATCCGTTCCAAGCAGAATATATCGCTTTTCAGGGTGGTCCTTCACCCATCTTTCGGCCCAAGTAGTCTTCCCAGAAGCAGGTAAGCCAACCATCATGATTAATTCACAGTTACGTACATCAGAAAACGAAGGTCCCATCGAACCCTTTCCATCCTTAAATGCACATGACCACGGCCTATACCCATCTTGTGGAACCAAACCATCTTCATAGCTGAACTGCAACTGAACCACAACATTTTTCAAAAGAACATGTGGGAAGAAGGCCAAACCACCATTATTAAAACAGCTTTCAGTGCCGAGCCATTTTCCATTCTTGGCAAAACTGATTGAACCCATTGGTTGGCTTTCCAAATCAACAGCACAAAGAATTGTGTCTCCAATGTCAAATCTTTCTCCATAAGTGGAGAACTTTCCAGAATTAGAAAATTCCCCGGTTCCCCCAAACCCAAAGCTGTGCTCGGTTTCACCAAGGTTTCCAATCTTTTCATCTCTTCTAGAGATGCCGACACGACAGAGGTGTTTTTGGTCAGCAGGCGTGTCATCCATATCAACGGGCTGACCCAATACTACTTTACAGCTAAAGCAATACTTACCTCCAGTTATACCTACGTTAGCACGGGCACCAGACCAGCAATAAGCAAATCCATGCTCATAAAGTGCAGAACCTTCAAGCCCATTTCTTTCGATATCAAAATCTAGTAAGATGCCCAAAAAACACCCACTTATCAACTAATATCATGCAATTGAACTAATAATATGATTATAAACACTAGTTGTCCTAGGCTTTATCATAAACTGTCAACTGGATATTAGTAACACATGCATTGCAGCTGAGGAACAAGACCAAGGATGCAGAGGAAAACTAGTAACCCAAGTGCACAATCTAATATATGATTACCAACAATTATATACAAAACCTAAACAAGAAAAATAAAGTCCATGCCTATAAATACAAAAGAAGAGCATGGTATATACAGGTTTCTGGGGCAGGGTGCAAACCATTGAAAATTTTGTTGAGCAATTTAAGCTTTACAACTCCATGTTGTAATGCAGCTGCAGGAATAAGCTCCAAACATATAACAAGCCAAGTTAGCTTTTATACTCATTCTTGTTGTGTTTTCCAAACTTTAAGTGAGTTTTAACTTTTTTTTTCTTAATAACCAACACGAACCACCACCAATTCCCTAAACCAATGGACCAAGTAAAAACAACTTGCATTGGCTAGGTTGGCTTCAAGAAGTTAAAGGCAAAACAAGTAGAAGTTGAATTCGAACCTAAGACCTTCGCAGCTTTGCTTTCGGGAATAGCCCCACCCCCTTAAGGTTTAGTTTTTACTTTTCTTTGAAACGCCAAAACACACACACACTCCCTAATTCTACACCACCTAAACACCCACAATGGGTTTACACCCTCACCACTTGGTTGAGGAAAACATTACCATTCCATCGGGCCAAAGGCATCTTCGCCTTGAAGGTCAAGCATAATCTACAGATATCTTGAGCTACCTATATCAATCATTGTTTTGATGGATATTTTCAAGCTATCAAGCTTAGTATAGATCTTAAATCTCCCTCAAACTGAACTTAACGTCTCAACCCACTATTATTATTATTTAAAAAAAAAAAACCCACATACACACACACCTCGTTGAACTGTAGAACATAATCAAATTGAGCTTCATTCGCCTCCCTAATTCCAAACAAGTACATAAAATCAACAAACCTGAAAAACCCTAACCCATGATCAAACCACCAAAACGCAAATATTCACTACATTCAAGCCTGATAATAAAAACCCACATATATTCAAGCAAAAAGCAAAAGAATTTGTTCGTCTTTGAGCAAATTCTCATCCTAGGGTTTTGAATTCCAGTAAAAGCGGGAGATGAACAAATGAATTTCAAAATTTGATACCTAGGTCACAATCCGCAGGGTTAAGAACAACGCGATGATTGATGATTGGTGAATGAGGATCACAATACACTCTTGGTTTCTTTAGCGATGAGGGGTTTTCGTGTGATGATGAATAACGTTCACGCTTCACCGACGACACCATTGTTACGGTGAAATGTGAACGTAATTGGCTATTTGCTTACTCTGTGTTTTATAACAAATAAACATTTTTGAAATTTTGAAACTTGAAACCACCTATATAATAAAACAAAATTTTGGAAATAAAAAAAAAAATATATTTGGGTGTGAGAAGTGGGAATGGGTATGGGGATGGTATTTTTTAATATTTCATAGTATGAAAAATGTATTTTATTAGTTGAAATTTGTTTGACGTTTGATTAGGGTCTTTGATGATAGTTAAATCTGAATTTGATTGGAATAATTAAACTTAAGACATTTAGGACGGATATGAGGCGGATATGAGATCGAGTATAGAATTACTTTTTATTTGTTTCTTGGGATTACATGATTACTCGCACCACTTACTTGATTAAGTATATTCGCTTACGTGATTATATACCCGGATTGCTTTTTTTGTTATTTTAGTTATATTATATTTATCTTTAGTTAGTTTAATCATATTATATTATCTTCAAGTTCTATAATTTCAATATTCCTCTCATTCTATCATTTTTCTTATATTTTACTCGAGTAACTCGACAATTAAACTTTTACTTCTCCTTCAAACCCTATCCACTAATGGAGGAGAGTCAAAGACAACAACAAATAGATTTGGTAAAAAATAGTGACATAGAACTTTGGTTGAAATGTTGAAAATATATCTTACAAGTATTGTTCATTTGAACAAACACAAAAAACTTGTTTATGTTTGATTGTTCGGTTGGTTTATAGTCCTACGTCCAATTGTTTGCTTGGTTCGTTAAAAACAAAGTCGATCTAAGACTCGCGCGTTGTGAGGGGGTCGTAAAACGGAAAACAAATATGCGTAAAATGTTGAACCACACGCGTACGTTACGACGTGTTAACTCGTAAAAAGTAAACCAAAACGTATAACGAAAAAATTATTGTAAAGATAAAAAATATGAGGAACCAAATTTGAAAGTAAAAAAATGTAAGGGTTAAATTGTAAAATATGTAAAAATATTATGATTAAAACTCAAAAGTAGGACACTAAAAAAAACAAAAAAAAAACAAAAGTGAATGCAACCCGGTACAACTCATAATGCATGAATAAACTGAAATTTTGTAACATTTATAATTGTTGTTTTCTTTCTTGTATTGTGGTCACATTTTTCATTTCCACTCAAAAATCTTTGTTTCATTTTTTACTTGGAATTTGGCTCCTTAAGGTTTTAAAAATTGTCATTTTTTTCCAAAATATTAACTCCATTAATTTTAAATGTTAACATGTAGATTGATAAACTACCCATTAAAATACAAAACAAAATACCTTAATTACATAACCATAATCAAGTGAAACTAGAAAATGAAATATAATTGATGACGACTAGAGGTAATAGTCTTTATTATACAATAATTTCAGTTAGTACCTGACCCGCCACTAGAAACCAGGTCCATCATCCCCGCCCACTAATGAAACTGACAATTTAAAAATTCAGTCATGATGAAAAGTTTAAAGATGAAAAGATGAAATGTCTGATGTAAATTTCGTGAATTGAACAATAACACGTAAATAAAAGTTTACAACAATACGTTAACATAAATTAAGATTATATATATATATATATATATAATTACATAATTACCCATTTAAATGATAAGTGGTTAACATTTTTTGTTGAAAATAATAATTTTTAAAAACCTTGGAAAACAAGATGCATAAAAAAAACTTTTTGGATGAAAATGACAATTGTGATTAAAACACATAGATGAAAACGAAAATTCATTCTAAATACTTTGTTACATCTACCCATATGTACAAGAAATTCAAGATTGTCGAAAGCTTTTCCAAACCAAGTTTGATGTAAAATTTAAGCTAGTTGTGAGCCTACAAGTCGAGCCAAGCTAATTGGTTTAATTCTTAGCACAAGCTAAAGCTGGCGTGGCTCGGCTCCTTGTTATGCATTCCTGAAAAGGATAGAGTGATTGGATAATCAAATTGTTTTAATACAAATTTGATTTTAGCAAATTAGCTATAACACTATAAAATCTCATGATATATAAGATAATTATGTAACCGTTTACCTCTTATTTAATTTCAATTCAATCTGGAAACACTACATATAAATGTATCATAATTCATGTGATTTTCTAACCAAAATTGATTTTGTATTAAACAGTCATCTTTGGATAATAACTTGAATTTAGTTTTTACTTGATTTTTCGGTTTTAAACAACTTAGTGAGTTTAAAGAGATTAACGAAAAAAAATAGTAAACTGATCATGGATTTTTTTTTTATGTCAAAGTCTCTTATGTCTAATTTTGTTTATCGAACTTCTTTTAATATAGACATGCATATCCCTATTTATTTTATTGGTTATTTGCATCACTAGATAATGTGATCAATATATGAGGAAAATATATGTCTCGAACGCGACATCATGATGGCTAACTAGTATGTAGGTTGTAATGAATTTATTTTAAAAAATCTAAGAATTATTGATAAAAAATAAAAATATTTACAATAGTTTATGGTCGTCTTTTTCTTTTTTTCCTATATGTCATTAACACGAAACAACTTTTCCTTATTTTATTTTGACTACAACTCAACCTCCCCCTTCAATATTTCTTGGTAACACATATGCAAGAAAATATATATTCATAACAGTTTAGACAAATATAAATCATATATCAAAAATGAAAATCACAATTACCTTGCAAATATATCTTATGCATTGGGTTCTAATGATCGGTTCGGTTCAGTTCGGTTAACAATAGGTTATTTATTAAGATTAAAATTTATTCTTTTTATTTTGGGATATGCTATCGGTTGTTATTAATTAAATCATTTCCCTTCTTTAGACTATATTTTCAACTTTTGATTTATTCTTTCCTTTTATTTTTATTCTCTTTAGTATTTATCTTGGCTGCCCTCCATGTCGATCAATAGAGAAATATATGAATTACTTTGACCATCATTGTTTTGATGGTATCAGAGTGGTTCAAACGTGAGACACAAATCTAATCGGCGACCATCACCATGGTCGGTGATAAAACAAAGGAAAGTGTGAAGAATAAAAGCTCGCTCGACATAAACTCTCCATTCTATATCCATGCTTTGAATTATCGGAAGCCATTGCATGACAACAACATACGCCAACAGTGTAACATCTCGTATTTTTGTTAACTATGTAGTTAGCGTCGTTTATTATGTAAGGGCCATTGTTGTCAATTATGAAACTTATAGTGTGGTCATGCCTATTTTCCTTGGTTGTCTTTAATTCTTTTTAATAACTAATGATAATAGTAATAATACTATTAATAATAATAATAATATCACTAATAATAATACCAATAATGATAACAATGCTAATAAGATTAATAAAAATTACTATTATAACAATAATAATAACCAAGCTTATGTTAATAATAATAATAATGATAATAATAATAATAATAAGTTGTAATATGTTTAAAACTTATAGATTAAATTAAGCTTAGGGGGGTTGTTTGCTAATTTTGAAACTTTAAAAAGAAAGTTTTAACATAAAATAACAAAAATTGAAACCGCATGGACCATTTATGTTAATCTTTAAACATTAAACCCAATCCTCCCCTTTAACCCGTATTTCCGGCGAACCGTCGGTTGGATCTCCGGCGAGCTCCGGCGACGCCTAAAAACCCACCAAAACCCTTCGAAAACGACCCGAAACCATTCCAAACCCTTTCGTGTACATGATTCGAACTTGATTAACCACATTAATTGTGTTTATACACCGGTTACAAAGCCCATTCATTCGAGTAACCGAAGCTCTTTAATTCATAGCCGTTCGGATATCAAAGCTTAATAATAATCATATTAACTTAACATAAACAATCATCTAACTAATCCTAAGCATTCACAACTCTCAATTGCACCTGAAAACACACAAACAAAGCAATTTGATTAACAAATTCGTCGCGACCTACAACACACTCGAGAACTATCATCTGGATATCAAGACTCGAAATTAATAGAGGGGTTTCAATCAACGGGTCCAATAGAGGCTTTCTGTGCAACGAATTTGGATATCATCCACGTTTGTATCACAAACAAAACACCACTTGGGTCGTGACTGTTCTACAATCTGTGTCATCGAGATTTAATCATTACCAGGTAATTAAACAAATCTAAACATTCGAGACACCTTGGGGATCAAAAGCCCTATGGTGACCATTGGAAACGTGAGTGAATTCGGGTTCAATTTTGGATCAAAATCGATCTAGGGTTCTTGGGAAATTAGGAATTTGTTTAAGGATTGTTTTTAAGAATTAAAAACCCAAATAAACTGCGGCTGAGAGCCTTGGTTCACTGGATAAGACTTGTCCCCACATCCATGAGGTCCCGGGTTCGAACCCGGGCACCCTCATTTGATTTTTTTAAAGCCTTTTGGCCTAAAATTAATTATGTAAAATTTATAATAATTATAAAAGTGACTTTTTTAAACCTCAAATATTTTAAAAGTCATCTAAATATTTCTTATAAATTTATTATTGTAAAACATTTTATTATAAATGTTTTTTTTACAAATGTTATAATTAAATTTATATAAAAAATGAATTTCTATAATACTGTAAGTTAAATAAATCCATATTAGATCGTATGTTATTTTTTTTACTAGGGATTTATCATGATGATAATAAAATTTAAATATATATTTTATAAATAAAAATCACAAGTCAATTACAAAAGATTTAATTTCTTTTAAATAATTTCTATGAAGTTCATAAAATAGTATATTTTTATAAGAATTTACTAACTTTATGAAAATCCCCAAATTCTAATACCCTAGCTCGTGTTAAATCGTTAAACTTAATATTAACCTAAATCTTGTAATATTTATATATTTAGGTGCCTTGTGACGTTTTATCTTGGAACGACGTATATTAATCTTATTAATCTTCATCATATACTTATTTGACATTTGAGTTTCCTTGCCTCTTTTTTTATGTTTTTCACACTATTAATTTTGGGGTGAAACATGATACTTATATATCATACACTTGTAAACATCTTGAACTTGTAAAGCATATCATCTTTCTATTTTGTCATGGTTATTTGTGTGTTGTAAGTGATTATATGAGATACATAGTTTGTGTCACATCCTCAAAATCCACGTGCAGAGTTTTACCGCGAGGCGTGTGAACAAACCAGGATCACAGTCAATAGTTACTCAGAACGACTCTATATGCCAACATTAGAATAAAATCAACCAAAGTTCAAACTTGAAAACGAAGCAAAAGCGTTTTGTAAGTAAAGAAACCCAAAGTATATAAATGCATAATATGGCAAAACACGCGCCAACCCAAATGATTAAACATTAATAAATAAAAACCAACAAAGCTGTCTTTAAAATAGAGTCTTAGAATGCATGATGAACCCATAAAGTGCTCCTAATGGCAAGCGAAGTTAACGACCTGAGAATAGCATACTAAAATGTCAACACAACGGTTGGTGAGTTCAAGAGTTGGCGTTCAAAAATAAACAATTTAACAGTTGTGATATATAAGCAGTGGATTGTAACAGATAGCTAGTCTATTAACAATAAATATTAATTCATAGTGATTTTGCAATTGAAGCTGACTGTGATAAGTTGTTGCCTCCTGTCATAACTTAACAGGTCGTGACAATGTTCAGTAGGACAAATTGCACCCGGTTGACCTCGAGTCACACAGGTGGGGCTCGTCAGACCCAGTAGTATTACCCAAGTTTCCCCGCTATTCAATATTAACAATTCGAAAGTGTGAGGACTTTTCCAAAGTAAACAGTACTATATTAATATTATACATAACTTAAATACATATAAAGCGTTTGTAATTTACCAGTATGCTATCACCCCCAAAAGAGGTTAAATAAAGAGTGGGGCATGAACTCAACTGATATGCGAAATGAATACTTATGGTTTACTTGAAAGAAAGAGTGGACAGCCAACCTTCAGATGTTACCTAGATCATGTAAGTACATAAGTACGTGTAAACAGAGAACATGTAGAACCCTAAGCACACTACAACCAAAGACTCAAGGTTTCAGAAAAACAGACACGTTTGACACAATTGACCCGTTTGAAACGTTGGTGATATTATGTGTTGTAAACCATTTAAGAAAGCATACTCGTACATCATACATGGTTAACATTCAAATGGATCACATGTATGCTACATTATCCAGGTGTATTACTTAGATCATCATACTACCAAGTATCATACAAGTCATGCGAATCTAAAACATTAACATGCCCACTAGTTATAACATAACTAACATGCCACACAAAGATCAAATCACGCACTACATGCCATGTGAAGCCACTCACGACTTCACACCCT
>BJCM01268908.1:0-14865 GCA_018326385.1 Flaveria bidentis
GGACAGAAAAGGATTTCTCAGAACCGAGGCTCTGATACCATGAAAGTAATCATGGTATTGATAATTTCTGAATGGCAAAATACAAAGACCTATGTCCCTTTATATAGGGAATAGAAACCCTATCTAAATAAGGAATTACAATCATACTAAAATTACAATACCAATCAATAATAAATGATAAATATAAACTCCTAATTATTGTGCATAATTATCGGCTAAGATTAATTAATAGACAATGTGCTCTGCAAATCATTGAAAGTTTGTATTTATGCTATTAAAAATGAGCTTGATAAGAACCTTTTGGCTATTTAATAAAAAAAGGAAACCTAACAAGCAGGTTTCTCGTGCAGTGTATGGTATGGAATATGGGTTTGGAGCTCATGATTTTCCAATTAGTGGGGTGTTTGAAGTTGAACCCAAAAGTTGCCCTGGATTTACTTACAGATGTTCAATCCCATTAGGGCATGTGACCAAGTCGCCTACCGAGTTTAGGGAATTTATTGAAAATGTTGCTTCAGAGTACCATGGGGACACTTATCACCTAATTACCAAAAATTGCAACCATTTTACTGATGATATTGCTGAAAGACTAACGGGCAGAAGAATTCCCGGGTGGGTTAATCGGCTCGCCAAACTAGGTGTGTACAATTATCTCATCTTTTTTGTATTATTTAACATATTTGTGCTATAAAACACTATTTTATTCTATGAAGAGATTGAAGCAGTATAAAAAGGTATACTATACTAAAGAACACTCAAGTAGATTTGCAATTTCAACCCATTTGTTCATGGTGGGTTGATAAAAAAAATAGCTAAAAAGGAAACGGGCCAAATGGGTCCATTCCAGGGTGGGTTAATAGACTTGCTAAACTCGGTGTGAACAATTTTCTAATCACTTTCTTGTAGTTCTTGTTTCTTTTTGTGTAATTTAGTTTTGTTATGGAGAAAATTCAACCAGAAATATAAAAATTATATATTGCACATACTTAGGAATATTCTTATGAAGAATTATATAGGAAAAGTTTGATGTGATATGTATAAGAACAAAATACAGATAGAAAACATTTGGGTTGGAGATCTAATAAGAACGCAGGTTACACCTAACAAGGACTAGATATGGGAGAAACTTTGCAATAATGATCTTTAGTGGTGGAAATTTTTACCCATTTCCGTATGATGGTTTGATTTGGGCTATGTGATAAGAAACATTCCATGCGTGCGCCTAGGCACTCAGGCAAGGCAAAGTGGTTACTTGGTTTCAATTTTAGTTTGCTTAAATCTACTAGATATGTAGAACTTTCTTTCCTTTTAAACCTGTGGTATTAATTGTATTCTATTAGCTGTTAATTACATTTGGTTTCTTGTAATATTTGTGTAAGAGTATAAATTTTCTGTGTCTTTTATAATATATTATATTATTGAACTATTTTTGTCTCGTCTGTGCACTTTTTTTATCCCTTACAACTTTTCCTACCAATGATTTAGGTAATGCTATATCTCCAATGCGTAAAATAAAAATAAAACTAGTCAAATGAGTCTAATGTTCCTTAAAATTTATTTCTTTTGCATTCAACCTCCTTAATCATATTTCTTGAAAGTTAGATTTATCATTGAAATGATATGATTTTTTAAATAAATTTGACAAACATTAATTTATGATAAGAAAAAGCCTAAAATATTGTACAAAAGGTGATTTTGAGCTAAGCCAGCCCAGTCTGTTTCAAATCATCCAAAAAAAACCGTTTTTGACTCCTGGGTCCCCAATTTGTCATATCTAGCTATGATTATTCTTACAAAGTGAATTACGTCATGGTCAAACCATGAGTTGATTCTAGATC
Source organism: Flaveria bidentis (assembly GCA_018326385.1). Classification (NCBI taxonomy): domain Eukaryota; kingdom Viridiplantae; phylum Streptophyta; class Magnoliopsida; order Asterales; family Asteraceae; genus Flaveria; species Flaveria bidentis. The sequence goes on from BJCM01268908.1 coordinate 1,839, forward strand.
CATATATGAATTTGTATTCAAGGGTTAACTGCTTAAGTCTGTCATTATTTGTATATACACTAATATGATATAGTTTACTTCTTTACCCTTTAGTTTTACACTTTTCAAACACAAACACACATAACCTCAGTTTTGCTTTTTACAGGATTGTTCTTTTAGTTGAACATTAACGAACCTTCATTTGAAAAGTTAAATAATTTGATTATTATTAATAAATGATTTTCTTGAATTTTTTTCAGGTGCTCTATGCAGTTGTCTACTTCCTGAAAGCCTTCAAGTAACTACCGTTAAACAGCTCCCAGAGTATCATAATTGTGGTATGTGTTCTTTTGTCATGCCCTTTTGTTCCATATATAAAGTAATGCAGTTTAACTTTTGAGCTGTCAATCTACTTATATTTCACTTTCAAGTTATCATAGATAAATTTGTGATTAACCAAAGATGTTCTTATGAGTAGTACTTTTGATTAATCTAGGTTCCATTCTAACTCCCAAAATCTTTAGAAAATTATGTTATATTTGAAGTTGACAATTAGTTTAGTTTGACTTTGACCATTTAAGCCTTGGTTACTAAAACTTCTTATCTGCTTATTTGACTCGCGAATAAACAGATAAGCAATTAGGATAAGCAAACTCAAATACCTTCAAAACATTTTTTTAAATCCTACAACAAAACGCAATAGATAAACAATTTTGATAAGCAATTTCCAAATACCCCTCATTATGACTTGTAGAATCATAATTCATAATTAGATAAGCAGTATAACTACCAAACTAGCCCTTAAAAAGGTGCAATTAATAAATTAGCTCATTCCAAAAAAAGTATGATTTATACACCTTAAAAAAGGTGCAATAATAAATTAGCTCATTCCAAAAAAAGTATGATTTATACACCATTTTTTTTATTGATACATTAACCCACTAAAGTAATGGCTGTGACAATTTTGCTTCTCACCACTTAAAACTCTTTCTTTTACCATTTACTTTTAGTGAAGGCAAACTTGTCAAAACCATCATCTTAGCAACGTTTTGATGAAAAAAAGTTGGTGTACAATATCTTTTAAAAGGGTTAATCGCGAGGCGGGATATTATTATCATATTACCAAAACAGACCTCAAACATAATAAGTAAGTTGCTATTCTATGACATTAGCCTATAACACAATGTATAAAACTCAAAAATTGGTTTATGTGAGTTGCAGAAGAAGATGGGACCGCCTCTGTGTCAACCTCGAATGCTCAAGAACCATTAGAATTCTTTGATGATACTGAGCAAGATAAGCATCTGCTTTCACCACCAGCGTCGAGTGATGTAGCTTTCATCAAAGAAGTCACAGAAAGTAGACGGCTTCCACATGGGTGATTCTGTTTATTGCAAGTGGTTTCTCTTTCTTTCTTTATTTATTATTTTTTTTTTGCGCTTTTGTTTGTAAAATGAGTTGTAATTTTGCTTTCCCATTATGTAAGATTTTAGAATCTGGAAGACATTATTTGTTTGGAGCTTATTGTATCATATCTTTTTGATGATCTGCTTTAGTAAATCATTGATGTAAACATGTTTCAAAAGCAAAAACATTGTTCATATGCTGATATGTTAATGTTAAATGACTACTTTACACTTGAATCCGTAACTTTAAATGGCTATTATACCATTGGATTCGTACATTAATTTTGCGGTGGTTAAAACTTGACATTTAAACTTGTCTCAATGGTTTAGAAAAAGAGAATTTGAAATGGTTAAAAAAGAGAAGTTGAAACAAAAACTAGAAGTAAAAGTGTGTTCATTTCTATCACATTATTCTTTATAACACTGGGAAGAAAATGATGTGGGTTGATGTGAACTTGTTTTGACCCGTTAGTTAACACTTGTGAGTGGTCTGTTTGACATGTCTAGTGTTTTTCTATGAGGAGTTGGATACAAATAATAGTTTAGCCCATAATGTTGCTAAAAGAATTAGGAGAAAAATAAGAATATAACATACTTAGGGGCTGTTTGATAACTTCTGAATGATTAAGTGTTGAACCAATAAGAGGTTTGGATCATTAAGTGCTGAATCATTAAGATGTCTGAACCATTAAGAACTAGTATATAATTTAACTATTCAAAGACAAATGTTTGATCAATTTAGATAATATGTCTTAACCATTCAACATTAGACCTCTTAACCATTCAGCATCAGTATGATTCTTAACCATTCAGAGGTAAATCTTTTAACCATTCAGACATGTGCTCGTGAAACAAACAGTCTGAAGTATTAAGTGTTGAACCATTCAGACATCTGAACCATTAAAAGACTGATTAAGAGGCTGTCAAACAGCCCCTTAGACATGTATTGTAACTAGGATTGGGTCCCGCGCTTTGCCTTGAGCTGACGAGGGACTCGGGAAAATAGGCTAGCTCCTCGTTGGGGTATATTTCTTCCGAAACCGTCCCATAACATTGCTTTAATAAGGAAACATGGAATACAGGATGTATTTTCGACCCACTTGGCAACTCTAGTTTGTATGCGACTTTCCCAATACGTTCAATGATCTTGTATGGGCCATAAAACCGCCTTGAAAGCTTCTGATTGTTTCGGTCTCGAACCGATGTTTGCCGGTATTTCTGTAGACGTACATAAACAAAGTCACCAATTGCATATTCTTTATCCAACCTTTTCTTGTTTGTTTGCTGAACCATCTTTAGTTTTGCAGCTTCAATTTACTCCTTTAAGTTGTTAATTATCTTCTGATGCTCAATTAGAGAGGCTTCAATGGATCCAGTAGTTGTCGAACCCGGAACATATTCATGTAATGAAGTAACCTCACGACCATATAACGCCTTAAAGGGGGACATATTGATAGATGAATGATAGCTCGTATTGTAGCAAAATTCAGCCAAATACAACCTCGGTTTGCCCATCGGTTGAATGAATCAATTTGGTACCCATTAAACGAAATAAGTCCTTCCAAAACCTACTGAGGAATAAAGGGTCTCGATCCGAAACGATAGTTTTTGGGAGACCATGCAGATGGTATATTTCATGCATAAAAGGTGACCACCAATAAATGATGTGATGATTTTCTTTTGGAAGTGTGGGTAGTGGTATGGTTTTACATTCACGGGTTGATTGTTGTTGAGTAAGGGAATGCGGTGATCGTGATAACGGTTAGGTGGTAGGAAGTTGGGTTGGTGGTGGTAGAAATCGGGTTGGTTGATTCCATGTTTAGAGCATGTATGGAAGCAATGGATCCATGTTTTAACAATGATGACAATAAGCTTGATGATATTTGGTGGGTACGGGATTCACCTTGCAAGGTACAAGGTATACCATGTCTGGTAAAGGATATTTCTGTAAGTGAATGGTAACATTTGGGTAGTAGCTATCGCACTGAATAAATTGGCCGTTACCAACCATTACGTTGAAAGGTTCTAACGTGGAAGATGACGAAGGTGATTCATTAGTTCTCGAGATGTTTGGGCGTGGTCGGTCGGGGTTTTCAACATACAATTGATCGGAAAGGTGGGTGATGTGGGTGACTAGGTTGGCAGTGGTGGCGGTTTGGGAGTCAATTGTAGTAACGATATGATCAGGTGAATTACAGTTTATGCTGAACAACTAGTCTTTAAGAGCCTAAGTAACGAGGAGTTTTTGAGTGCTTTTAGAAAATAAGTGAGATGGAAAAGAGAGATAGTGAGGTGGATGAGAGAATATGTAGGAAGGTTCTTATTAGAAAATAACACATGTTTTTATTTGATGTACCTTTATCATAAAGCTGGACCACCTTTCTGCTACAACTCTGATTAGACACCAACTTTACATAAGTTGGTGAAAGGTCCATGTTTTTGGTAACTGTACATTGAGGTCTTGAGTCTATACTTTCTACTTTATGTACCTTTATCCTTTTTGTAATATATTAGGATGTGAGCTATGACATGTCATAGTCACTAGTCAAAAGGCAATCTGCCTTTTGACTCTACATTGATTTTGTTGTTGTCTAGATCATGTATCCAGCTGGCCTTCAAAGTATGGTTGGTTGTAGGTTGTAGTATAAGTATCTCTGGTCCTTGTATCTTATTATCATTGCTTTTGTAAGCACTTGTAAAGAACTAGAGAGAAATATACATCATCCTTAAAAACCAATTACTTGTGTTCTAGTTCTGTCTCTTTATTAATTGTGTTTCTTAGCATTCATATAAACTGGTTTGTCTAGTTCCTCATTTGATCTGTTAAGTGTTCTAAAGAACTCTCCTCACTTGTGTTGTTCTGTTGTAAAAGTGCATTGCACTCTTCCTACGGTCCTGCATTCGGTATCAAAGCGTTCCAGGCTCTTGATATAATATCTCACCATCTTAAGATCCCTCACACACACAAAATACTTAACATCTCAAATGACAACTATCTCTATGTAAGGTCCCGTTCCCGGGACGCTTACAACTGGCCAATCATCACTCATAAAACTTATAATTACATTAACTTGAAATAAACATTGCAGCAGAAACATTAAAAACAACATTGTAAGGCCCCGTTTCCGAGACGCTTACAGTTGGTCAATCATCGCACAATAAACATATATTTTCTTTAACTTAAACAAAATATTGCAGCGGAAACATTAAAATAACCTTTCATCTTGAAATAAATGCTTTTGCAAATTAATACAATATTCGTTACAAAACATCATTTGTTCGCATTATAATGCAAAAACATTAAACAAAAGAATGCCATCCAAAAAGAGCCGAGTAGCCGCCCGCGCCATCCTCAGCAACCATTACCTGCCAACTGAAAACACATAAAAGTCAGCGTTGTTGAGTGAGTTTTAGTTTTAGAATAAAACACACATTATCTTCCGTTTATAACCATTCTTTACTTTCTTTCAAATCATAACAGACTTTAGAACGTGATCACACATCGTACGTACACATAGATAATAGTTATTATCTTCATCATCGTTCATTTCGTACTTATTATCTTTTCGTTTTCATCTAGGTCCTGTCATGTGCTTAACCCCCCTCTAGTGCACCAAGCAATTCATCTAGGGTTAAGCGACAAGGACCCTATACGTCTGGTCAATCACAAAGACTGAACCCTAGTGTGTATCCTTATGGGGTATATAACCCGCACACAGTTGAGCTGATACCCCTCATTGGGTGTGAACCTCCATACATTTTCTTAATCACACGGATTAAGCCCCAGTGTGCATCCTTCTGGGGTAGCTAACCCGCACATGGTTGAGCTAACACCCTTCATTGGGTGTGAACCTCCATTCATTTGCTTGCAAGACTTTATTACGTTCGCTCATTCATTTATGCATGCCTTCTTCATTTCATTTCTCTTTTCATTATCTTCCACTTTACGTTACGTAATACTTTTCATTTCATTCATTAGCATACAAGGTTAAGCCACTGGAAAACAATTATACAAAGCAAGGAACATGAACAAAAACATACAACATCACCATACTAGGCACAATATACATCATACATACCATCATGCATAAACATCAATCATACATCAAGTCCATCACAAAGTATACGACTTCGAATGTCACTTACATGAACCCCTAAGTCAAAGCCTACATAATACTATTCCCCCAAAAAAATCAGGAAATAAACTAAGTTCTTTTGGGCGCACGGGCCCTATTTGGGCGTATGGGCACCCTTCAGTCGCATGGCCTCCCAAACGACTGAACACTAGGCGAATGGACCTTATGCGAATGGACCTATACGGATGGACCTATGCGGATGGACCTATGCGGATGGTCACTAATGCGGATGGTCACTAATGCGGATGGAAACTAATGCGGATGGACACTAATGCGGATGGGCACTAAGGGCGAATGAACCCAATGCGGATGAGTACCTAGGCGTATGAACCCTTAGTCGCACGAATCGCATGCGAATGAACCTCAGTCGCATGATTCACATGCGTATGGACCTCAGTCGCATGGCATCCATGCACATGGAATTCGGTCGCATGCCATTCGACCGTATGGCCTCCAGTCGCATGCTATTCGGTCGGATGGCTTCCAGTCGCATAACCTTAGCTGGGTGCAGAATGCAGTTCACCCCGAACCTAATCTTCATTTTTCAGCCTCAAAACCCTCTCAAACCTGTTCTAAGCCCAAATCAACCATCCTAAACCATAGAAACACACACCACAACACCATTCAAGCACACACAAGCCCGAAATAAAAAATCCATTCGAATCACACCCAAACACATACACACGGGTTCAAAACACACACATCAAAAACGAGTTTTACTATGTGTTCTAGCCCCAAATCAGTTGAAAACATGTAAATGAGGGGTCCTAGAACTCATACAAACAACTCCGTCAAGTAGAGCTTCAATCCAACCCGCTACACCTCAATTTTCATGCTTGAATCCACGAAACCGAAGCTTGAAACCCCTTTTTCTCCCTCTCTTCTCTCTTGGCCGAATTTTATGAGTGTGGGGGAGGGTGTGGGCTGCCCTCCCCTCTTAATCCCCCACTCTTCCAAACCTTCTCTCATTTTGGCAAGTTTGGTCCCTTGAATTTGGACTTTATTTCTTTTCTTCTTTCATCAGCTTTAAAGAAAATAACCGGGTGTTACAAGTCCACCCCCCTTATATAGGTTTCGTCCCCTAAACCTGTTATTCCTCGAACAAACGTGGGTAATGCTGCCTCATTTCTTCTTCAGTCTCCTACGTAGACTCGGATCCTTTCCTATGCTTCCACTGTACACGCACAAGAGGAACCACTTTATTCCTCAACCTTTTCTCTTTTCGATCAATGATTGCCACTGGTTGCTCCACATAATTGAGCCATTCATCTACTTTGATATCCTCTAGTGGAACAATCATACCCTCATCTGCCAAACATTTCCTCAGATGAGATACGTGGAATGTCAGGTGAATTCCACTTAGCTCCTCTGGTAATTCTAGTCTATAGGCCACCTCTCCTACTCATGCAATGATTCGGAAAGGCCCTATGTATCTCGGGCTCAACTTGCCCCGTGTAACACCTCGAATTTCTATTTAAACGAAAGGAAAAGAAAAGTAAATAGACAGAATAGAAATTGTGCACAAGTGGAGGGGAAAAAAGTGTACAAAGTACAAAACTTTATTTTTTTAAGGGTTTAAAGGGCATGGTTGCCCATTCTTTCTTCTTCATCCTTCTTCACGGCTGAAAAGAAGAAGAGAGAGGGAGACTCTCGGTTCTAGAGAGAGAAAGAGGAAGAAGAAGCTGTAAAAGGTAAGTCTTTTCTTCTATGAGCTCGGTTTCAGCTGAGTATTGAGTTCTTGACCGAAGATTTGGTTGTTTGTGTTTGTTTTCGGGATTCAAAGAGCTGAATCGAAGGTGGGTCTCGAACCGGAAGAGTGTTGCTCAAAGGCTGCTTCAAGGTGAGTTTCTAGAACCCCTCTTTTACTGATTTTCAACTGATTTGGGGCTATTATGCATACCAAGTAAATATTTTCAAAGAAACTGTGGGTTTACAGCTTTATGTTCGAATGATGTATGTATGTATGCATGTTATAGTGTTGATTATGGGTTATAGATGATGATTAGCATGTATAGGTGCCCTTAGTATGTAAGATCTATGCTTGGGTATGATTAGAATGGCAATCGGGTGAATTTGATGGCATAGAAAATATTTTAGAATGTTTTGATGAACATGAACTGTGGTCCATGCGCCCAGAGGTGGCTCATGCGCCCAAACAGTTGTCCATGCGCCCAACATGAGAGGCCAGGCGCCTAAGTGTTGGCCATGCGCCTAGAGGGGGTCCATGCGCCTAAACAGTGGCCCATGCGCTCAAGTGTTGGACATGCGCCCAAGTGTTGGCCATGCGCCTAAACAGTGGCCCCTGCGCCTAAGTGTTGGCCATGCGCCCAAGTGTTGGCCATGCGCCCAAGTGTTGGCCATGCGCCTAAATAGTGTCATGCGCCCAAAGTGAATTAAACGACTAAGTGTTGATGCGCCTAAACAGGTGCCATGGGCCTGAATAGTGGTAAAGCGCCTGAACAGGGCTGAAACGCCCAAATAGTGCCCATGCGCCCAAACTAATTTATACTTAGAATTTTCAGGCTCATGCGCCTGGAAGGTCCCGTGCGCCCAAATTGGACTTGAGTTTTCTAAATGGTTTTTAAGGAGTATTATGGGGTGATAGGCCTCGTTATGATGGGATGGATTATTTTTGATGTGTGTTATGCATGTATGTTGTGCCTGTATTGGTGTATGTTTATGTTTATGTTTATGTATATGTTCCTTATTATGTATGTATGTCTTCTCTTGGCTTTACGTTGAACGTTAATGAATGTAATGAAAGTATTATGTAACGTAAAGTGGAAGATAATGAAAAGAGGAACGTAATGAATGAATGCATGCATGAATAAATGAATGAATGAACGAACGAAAGGCTTGCAAGCAATATGTACAGAGGTGCACGGCTCTAATGCTTTAAGCTCTACCGCGTGAGGTTCAGTTAATCCTAAAGTGTGCACGCAAGGGTTCCAGTCTTTGTGACTAACCTTCAATGTTGTTACCTACTTTGGTGGGGGTGTTGTTACCCACTTCGGTGGGGGTGTTGTTACCCACTTCGGTGGGGGTGTTGTTACCCACTCGGTGGGGGTGTTGTTACCCACTTCGTTGGGGGTGTCGTTACCCATTTCGATGGGGGTGTTGTTACCCACTTCGGTGGGGGTGTTGTTACCCACTTCGGTGGGGGTGTTGTTACCCATTTCAATGGGGGTGTTGTTACCCACTTCAGTGGGGGTGTTGTTACCCATTTCGATGGGGGTGTTGTTACCCACTTCGGTGGGGCTGTTGTTACCCGAGTTACATATAACTTCGGGGGTGTGACATAAGGCCAAGCATATGTATGAGGTGAGCGACTCTGTGTCGCAACAGACTCGAAAGAGGTCCTTGTCGCGTATCCCGGTACTGTGTCAGTCTTCGGACATGAGTCGGGGGTTTGATTGTTAGACCCCGGCACAGTATCAGTCTTCGGACATGAGTCGGGGGTATTGCATGAGACAGGATACAGATCGCGTACTCCGGTACTATGTCAGTCTTCGGACATGAGTCGGGGGTTTGTTTGTCAAACCCGTCACAGTATCAGTCTTCGGACATGAGTCGGGAGTATTGCATATGACGAAAGTGACAGATGATGAGATCCGTGTCACGTATCCCGGTACTGTGTCAGTCTTCGGACATGAGTCGGGGGTTTGTTTATCAGGCCCCGGCACAGTATCAGTCTTCGAACATGAGTCGGGGATATTGCATGAGACGAGAATATGAGGTGAGCAACTTTGTGTTGCAACAGACTCGGATAGAGTTCAATCCCTGTGATTGACTCATATGGGATCTTTGTCGCGTATCTCGGTGTTGTGTCAGTCTTCGGACATGAGTCGGGGGTTTATGAGCAGGCCCCAGCACAGCATCAGCTTTCGAGCATGAGTCGGGGATATTGCATGAGACAAGATTAGAGTAATAAAGAGTAATGAACGTAAGATAATGTATGAAAGAACGAAGTATGAAATGAACATTAATAGATTATCGTAATAATGTACCGAACGGGATCCTTGTCATTCAACCTCAGTAATCGTGGCTGAGTGCCACGAAGAGGGTAAAGTCTGACCGGATCTAGAAAGAGAAGTGAACGATAATGTAATGCATTGAATGAACAAAGTTAATGAACGTAATGACGAAGATAATAACGATATTATCTGTATGTACGTATGATGTATGATCACGTATGATTGTAAAGTATAGTATACGTTTGAAATAAAGTAAAGAACGGTTTTACCAAAGTAAAGTATGTTTTATTATAAAACTAGAACTCACTCAGCATCGCTGACTTTTGTATGCATGATAGTTGGCAGGTATTTGTTGATGTTGAGGAGTTGCCGGCATGGATGCATAAGCTACTAGGAGCATTTTGAGGCTGGCATCCGTATTTTGACATGTCTTTGTATTTTGGATGAAAACAAATGTTGCAAATGAATGAAATAACACGTTTTTAGTTATTAATGAATGTTTTAAATTCTGCTGCAAAATAAATGTACGTTTTATAATGTTTTAAGTGCAATGAATGACCAACCGTGAGGTGCCCGGGAACGAGGCCTTACACATAATTGTTTATGTTCAACTTAAATGTGGTCTTATAACGATCAGGGTTGATTACATCATTGTTTATGTTCAACTAAAGTGTGGTCTTATAATGATCGGGGTCGATTACATACTTAAAAGTGCTCTTATGACGATTAGGGTTGATTATATCATAGTTTATGTTCAACTCAAATGTTGTCTTATGACGATTAGGGTTGATTACATACTTAAAGGTGCTCTTAAGAGATCTGTGTTGATTATATCATTGTTTATGTTCAACTCAAATGTGGTCTTATAACGATCAGTGTTGATTACATCATTGTTTATATTTAACTCAAATGTGGTCTTATAATGATCAGGGTTGATTACATACTTAAAAGTGTTCTTATGACTATTAGGGTTGATTACATCATTGTTTATGTTCAACTCAAATGTTGTCTTATAACGATCAGGGTTGATTACATACTTAAAGGTGCTCTTAAGAGGATCAGTGTTGATTACATCATTGTTTATGTTCAACTCAAGTGTGGTCTTATAACAATCAAGGTTGATTACATCATTGTTTATGTTCAACTCAAAATGTGGTCTTATAACGATCAGGGTTGATTACATACTTAAAAGTGCTCTTATGAAGATTAGGGTTGATTACATCATTGTTTATTTTCAACTCAAATATTGTCTTATAACGATCAAGGTTGATTACATACTTAAATGTGCTCTTAAGAGGATCAGTGTTGATTACATCATTGTTTATGTTCCACTCAAATGAAGTCTTATAACGATCAAGGTTGATTACAACAACAACAACAACAATAATAATAATAATAATAATAATAATGATAATAATAATATGATATGATACGATATGATACGATATGATACGATACGATACACGACGCGACGAGACAGGACAGGACAGGACACGGCATGGCACGGCACGGCACGGCACGGCACGGCACGGCACGGCACGGCACGATACGATACGATACGATACGATTCGGCACGATACGATACGATACGATACGATACGATACGATACGATACGATACGATACGATATGATATGATATGATATGATATGATATGATATCGCGGTCTTAAACCCCCATACCGCCATCTTCAACCAATCGCGCTCAACCCCTAATCGCACCACCACCACCCCGACGAGCCACCAAATTGGGCACCACCGCCGCAAATCTGCCACCCACCGCCGCAAATCTGCCACCACCGCTACCATTTGCCATCACACAAGACGATTACTACCACCATTATTGTTTTGATTTGTGTTCAAAACACTAAGTTGAAGGTTAGTAGATATACTCTTGAAGGTAAATATTTTTTACAATGTAGTTGTAGTTTTGATTGAATGTAGTTGTATGTTGTTAGTTTAATGTAGTTGTAGGTTGTTAGTTTAATTGTATTATGTTGTAGGTTGTTAGTTTAATTGTATAAACTAAAGTATTATTTTGGTTGAATATATTTGTAGGTTAGTAGATATACTCTTGAAGGTTAATATTTTTTACAATGTAGTTGTAGTTTTGGTTGAATGTAGTTGTAGGTTGTTAGTTTAATGTAGTTGTAGGTTATTAGTTTAATTGTATTATGTTGTAGGTTGTTAGTTTAATTGTATAAACAAGAGTATTATTTTGGTTGAATGTAGTCGTAGGTTAGTAGATATACTCTTGAAGGTTAATATTTTTTACAATGTAGTCGTAGTTTTGGTTGAATGTAGTTGTAGGTTGTTAGTTTAATTGTATTATGTTGTTAGATGTTAATGTAGTTGTAGTTTTGCTTCAATGATAATGTTATAGGTAATATATAAAGTATATTGAGATTGTTTTGTTAGAATGATAATGTTATAGGTTAAGATATAAAGTTTATTTGGATTGTTTTGTTGAATGATAATTTTATAAGTTTAGATATGAAGTTTATTTGTTTTGATAGAATGATAATAAAAAATCGAACATCTCCGGTTTTTTTAAAAGGTCTTAAAAACTTTATGGAGTATGTTAAGAACTTTGTCGACAGTGATGGCAAAACAAAATGCCCATTTAGAGATTGTGTGAATGCTTTTCGTCATGATTTAAAAATTATTAATGCTCACATACATGATCGTGGCTTTGCTCAACATTATACGAAATGGGTTTATCATGGTGAGGTCTCTAGTTCTTCTGATACTGCAAAACAATTTGCTACAATAACACGTACTCCTCCGACAAGTAATATATCAAATAATGAGATGTTTGATGCAATGGAAGATGTTATCGCAGAGAATGAAGAAAACATAGATGAGGATGGATATACTTTAGACTCGGAATTTGATGAACTCTATAATGAGGTCAACACTGAGTTATACCCCGGTTGTAATTGGATGTCTTCTTTAAACTTTCTAGCCAAAGTGATGCATATTAAAGTAATCAACAAGTGGACAAATAGTTCGTTTGATCAACTTTTAGAGTTTTTAAAGGTTGCATTCCCAAAAAAAAATTACATTCCATCTTCACACTATGAGGCGAAGAAGAAGCTGAAAAAAATTGGGTTATGATATGAATCCATCCATGCTTGCATCAATGATTGTGCTTTGTTTTGAAAAGAGAATGAAGAATTGCAAAATTGTCCGGTTTGTAATGAGAGCAGATGGGTTGATAAAAACACAAAAGGAAAAAAAGTAGCACGAAAAGTATTACAGTATTTTCCATTAACTCCTCAGCTTAAACGAAGGTATAGTTCCAGATTCACAGCAAAGGATATGATTTGGGATCATCGAAAGATGTATTGCACGACAGTGAGTCATCTTATTATAACTTAGTAGTCGATAGCAATTTTGAAATTGGTGAATCAAGTGCACGAGTTATTAACGATAAGAGAGATGCACATGATAATTGTGATTTATTCGTAGACTTAAGTTGGTTGCCTGTTGCTCCACTTGTTCATGATGAAGATTTTATTAATGATGAAGAAG
>BJCM01268909.1:0-18816 GCA_018326385.1 Flaveria bidentis
CATCCTTGTCTATTACAAAAAGGATAAAGTACATAAAGTAGAAAGTTACAAACTCAAGACCTCAATGTACAGTTACCAAAAACATGGACCTTTTTACCAACTCATGTAAGTTGGTGACATTACAGAGATGCAGTGGAAAGTGTCCAGCTTTATGAAAAAGTACATCAGATAAAGCATGTGTCAAAAGTCTTCGGAAGAAATCTGTCTTCATGAGTTGAAGCTTCGGAAGACTTTGTGTCTAAGGCTTCGGAAGACTTCATCTTTGGCTTCGGAAGATGTTGGTCTTGGCTTCGGAAGATTTCACACTTCGAATATTTCTATTGCATGTGTGAAACTTCCTAAGCATTCTTCTTCAATGCACTTGTGCAGCATACATGATAGACTTTGGATGTTTGAGTTGCATCAACCTCTTCATTAATCTCTACACTTGCCTCTACAGACCACTCCCTTTGCCTCTAGAGAGAGACGTGACAATGGTGATGGTGGCCAACGCATTGGTGGTGTCCCATGGCTTAGTCCTCTATCTCTTTACTACAGGCTCAATTTATTGCCTCTTGGGAGATGGTGGTGGCTGCCGCATCCGACAATCTCCTTAGAGGTGTAAACATGGTGTCGGTGATGGTTTTGTTTTCCATCGGGAAGAAGGAGATCAACAACTACCATGGCTCCAGCAACAACATTAATGAGATGAACGAACTAGGTTACTTAGGGTGTTTAGGGATGTTGAATTAATCTTAAAGTAGGGGTCTTTGAATATAATGGTGTAGCAGGTTCACACTAAACATTATACATAATAAGAGATTTTCCGTTGATGACATCTTTGTCTTTCGCTTATCATCGACACTTCCCTCATCATCGACGTAACATTGACAAGATGAACAAACTACCTTTGTTTTTTAAGGTAGTTCCTTATGATAAGTGGTAGTATATGTTCCCTTGAATTCGTTTATTAGGGATTTATTCTTTCGATGGATTCGTAGTTTTTTTCATCTATAAATTTAGTTTTTTTATATGCGATAGCAATATGTTTCCTTAAAGTCGTTTATCAAGGATTTTGTTCAATTGGTTGATTCATAGGTTCGTTCTCTCTTGATATTGTCATTTGTAAAACTCACTAGGTGCTAGTCGGGAGGTGGGGTACCGACAAGCGATTAATTGGGATTACTAGGAAACAATCGGATTGGAACTTTTATAAGTAAGTTTTAGTTTTATATGTATACACACTCATTTTTATATACGTTTTTTATAAAAATATTCAGATTAATATATATACACTCATTTTTATATGCGTTTTTTATACAAACACATTTTACCCAAATGTACACGTATTTGGGCATTTGCCCATAATTTTCAAGGTTTGGCCGTAATTTCAAACATTTTGCCGAAATCAGACCAAAATGTGATTGTAATTTGGTCGGAACCTAGCTGCCGATTAGTGGCTAATTAGTGCCTGATTAGGACCAATTTGGTCTGATTTGTCCGACTAGATCCGATTACCGATTTTATCCACCAATTACATGAAATCGCTAAGGTGAACGACGGACTAGCGATTAATCATTGATTAATTGGCTGACTAGGTCGATTTTTATAATACCAGATATTGTGTACTAAACTAGATATATAACCACAAGAAACTATGGTTTTGTTCTTTTATTGTAGAACTCTTGAGTTGATCTTTTATTTGGAGCAATTAGATACTCAATCATAATAAATATATGTTATAATTCTAAGAGGTTACATATGCCTTCTGATCTTTTTGGTGAATGTTATACTTGATATTATAATCTATTGAGGAAAGTTAAACTTTTGGTGGATGGAATTCCGTATTAGTATGGAAAAACTATCTATTCCAATAATCTTTTACACTATTAGACACATGTTACTGTCACAATCACTTTCACACACAATTTCTTGCCTAAATCTCTTTATTGTTCATACATGGGTCACTATAACCAATTTATACTAAATGGATACAGCCAAACCCTCAAATCACTTTTCAATTCAGTTCTTTTCTTCGATGGTAAGTCGGTCAAAACTACGACAGTTACAATGCCCTTCTTTATCTCCTGCTACCCAAAAAAGTCGAGGTATTATGGGATGAAGAAGTGGAACATAATTGGTCTTTTGGTATGACTGTTAGTTTGTAAACTCCTAATTTTGATTTTGTGATTCACATTAATACATAAAATAGATTTATCTTCCACCACACATAGTCGGCTTAAGGATAAAGCAAATAAGGTAGTCGGTTAAAGCCCCATGTTGAAGGGGCCTCCAATTCTTTTCTAGAGCTTTTGAATTTTGAATGTTTGGGTTCTAAAGGTATTGTTTATGCAAAGAAGGAAAGCAAGCAAGTTCTCTTTACGATTAAGGTATCAATTCATACCCCTTCTTGATTATATAAGAAACTCATACATTCCTTTTCAACTATTGAATATGGTTATGTAATTATTGTTCTTGCTTCTGTTTGATTCTAACAAATGATTCTAACTGTCATGTCTCAAATATATCCAAAACCATAAAGTATAACACCTCTTGATATGCGGTAACACTCACTCGTGTGTTGAACACATGGTCAATCACAGACCTTTTAGGTTTGTTATTTAAGAAAGAACCAAAAAATGATCGTGAAGGTCCTATAGATAAAACATGATACGAAGTACTGAGTATAAGACCTATGTAAAGGAGTTAGTCTCTCGGGGAAAAATCTTTCACGCACTGAGAAATGAAAACCTGTGACTAGATTGTCCTAAAGACGGATGCGATGGGAAGAAGTGACATTTGGAAGTGTTGTTGACGTAACATTTAGGTTTCGGCATAACAAATTTGGTAAAAAGGTAAACCTGAATCTCTAAGTCTACATGTTAGCTATAAATTTAATAAAAATATAAAAACTATGTAGTTGATAATTAGATTTCAAATTTATTGTTAAGATTTTGATATTAATATTTTTATCTTGATTTCTACTTGAGGATTTTTTTGATGTTCTTTACTTTTGGTATTTTGTTTTATATCCTCTATTTATAGTATGTAAATATTGATTGAAAATTTCTAACGAAAGTTTTATAAATTAATTATAGTTATATACTTTTATGATTTTATATAAACAACTTTCTAATTATGTACAATCACAATTCAACATATCAAGTTAACATAAAATCTTTCACCACAGCTTCACATTTGCATTATGAGGCTTCAAACCATGGAGGCTGTTTAGATGAAGCAATCTTTTGTGTATTTGATTTGTTTGTCTCGCACCACAAAGATGATGCTGTAACTTTCATCTAAGGTCCTATTATGTGTAAAGCTGATTAAGAAGATGCTTATATAATGAACAGTGAAAAATATAATTTTGTGTGATTTAGTGTAGAATTAAAAAAAGTCCTCAAACATTAGATAATATCGTTTCTAATGAATAAACCTTTGTTTTGCATAGCCAAAATCAAAGCTAAAGAAAACAATTGTGGATTTCTAACTGGATTACAGGTACCAATCTTTCCCTATACTTTTTAACTGAATCGGTTTAGTGATCCCCTAACCAGCATATAGCTCTATTAAAATGTAAGACGATCTGATTTGTTGGTTGATTAGAGTTAAGATTTTTTCACCATGTTGAGGTTTTTCCAGCTATGTTGTTTGATTTAAATAATATAGTTTTTGTTCATTTGATAATTTTTACTCAACCTTATACTTGATGTTAAAATTTGGTTTTTACATTGCACAATAGCTCTTGGATAAGGGTAAAGTTTTTATGGAAGATAATTTAGTCTTGAAACTTATAAAAGGATATGTGGACGATTCAATCCATGTAAAGTATAGCATTTTTTTACTTTCCTCGACACATTGAATCGACACCATCGTTCATTTCGTGTTGAAAGCCTGCCCGAGTCATTTGGAACTTTTAGAAACTTTGTTAAACAAGTGATATTCTTATAAAAATATTTTATAGGTTGGTCACAAATGTATAAATTTAATCTTATATAGTTTATTTCATTACTTCTTTGTTGCTAACAAGTGATGTTCTTTTATACATTATTGCAAGGTGTTGCACAAAGACGGATATAAGATCAACGTATACGTATATGAATAGTATGCAATTTGTTAACGTTTACAGTTTTTTTTTTGTTTTTTATTTGGTAGTTTTCAAGTTTTGTTATGTTTATTTAGGATTAGAAGTGATATGGAAGCATGTATAATCGAATTTGTTAAACGATTTGAGGTTGAGTACAAAATGTATCAACATAGAATTTGAATTACAAATTGACCTACGATATATGTTAGTTGGAAAATTTGAATTTAATCCTTAGCATAATTTGATATAAAAAGTCTAATGTTGGTTCTTCTAACACATGTTCTAATGTTGAATCTCATTCTTTTTGGCATTCAGCTTTTATACATGACCCGGACTCTGTGAGTTGCAGTTAGAAAGATGGATAATGAAGATCAAGGTATGTTCATATGAATAAATACCTAATTTGTAATTTTAATATTTTCTGGTTTTCAAACATTACAGATTCTATTTTCATATTACCTTTATTAACATCTTTGAAATGAATTGAGTTCACAAAAAAATTAAGAATATAGTTGTGTTTAAAATTCATATTCCTTCTCATTTATTATTTATTAATTTTTCTTTAATTGTTTCTATAAAATAACATACACTTTGACTAACCTACTCTCTATTTGCTTATGATAGGCAACGGAAACATTCAAAGCTGGTTTTTAACAAGTGAAACAAGTGAAATTACAGGACAAAATTGATTATATATGTTGTTGGATTAGTTATTACAAATGTATCAACTTATCTTGATGATGTAAATGTATACATTGTAGAGAAATATTGTGAAAAATTGGGAGTCACGAAAGGTTATCAGATTGACAAGTATGATATGTGTGTGAGAAATCATAAACAGAGAATATATAGAGTGACCAAAATTGCTACAAAATCAATATTTACAGGGAAGGAATGAAAATTGGTTTTACACTTAAATTTCACATGTGAAATTTCGAGAAAATCAAATTTTAATGCATTTTTGATAAAGCAATGTTTGCTAAAATAAAAAATTTCTAAACTGACCTTGCAGTACAACCTCAGCCAGGGGGTGGCACCTCTTGTACCCTGCTTATGGGTTGCCCTTGGACCCTCACCAAGGGGGCGTTGCCCCTTTGGAATCCCAATTGCCCCTAAGAAGATTTTTGAATTTCGAAAATCACAATAAACACAAACAAGTTTGCACTCCACTCTTCTCGACTTGTTTGATGGATATTATGATCAAATAGGTCGTTAGTCAATTCAATTACACTAAACCATCTAACACATATTTATTCTAACAATTTACTATGATTATTAGCCAGATATAAACATATTTAAAATTTACATATCATAATATAACCTCATTTAAACATTTGTACACATAATAGAATTATATAATTTCTATTATACGAACCCATGCACTTTGTTGAACATGTATACTTTGTTTGAACACGGGTTTATAACCTAGTTAATTAATATTAGCTTTAACATGTACACTTTGTTGCAATTAGAACAGCTTCATCTACAACCAATTAGGCTATTTATTAGCTAATTTAAAAGCATTGTAAGTATCTGATTAATTTTAAAACCAAATTTTTTTATATATAGGGTTTTGTCGTCTATATACCAAGGTAATCAACTTGTGCCCTTATCATTAATGGCTTTTAAAAATAAGTATCCATTCAATTTGTTACTTTGTATTAAGCATAAATGGGTTCAATTTGAAGTGACTTCAATATTATAAATGGGGTTTTTCATAGATTTGGATTGATAGATCTGTATTTAACATGATGAATTTTTGTTTCTTAGATTTGATCTTCCTTTGGAGGTGTGGTGTTGTTCCGATGAGGCTACATTGAACCTTTTAATATATGCACACGTACTGTATGTAGAAATGCCATTGCTAGCTAACTCTCGATGGTTGTTGGATGATCGGTATGACATCTATATATGATTTATATTTATAGGAAAGGTTGGCATCATCTTCATAATAAATTGGCATCTTTTTTCATAATTCAATTTTTGAGTAATCATGATTCAGATTTCAACATAGAGTATGATGATCTAAATTTTCGTGGAAAATTAAAGTTGTATTTGTTGTGGATGGGTTTTGCAAGACGCCTATGTAAATGCTCAGGTATATGAATTTTATTATTTCTTTAACATTTGCTTCTTTTAAATTTTAAATTCATTTAATCATTTGTAAGATCTTTAAATGTATTAGTCAGAAGGTATATGCATTTGACACTAGCATGGTAGCCTGTTGATTTCATGTTTCAAGTTGTCCTGAATGTTTTGCTTACAACATTACGATGAAGATTTGGTTAACTTTAAGAACCGTTGAAAGTTTCGTGAAAACTAATTTTACATATGGGTGATGCTATAGGGGTAATAATAATATACAAATATTTTTTTTACTGTCTTTGTATGAGATGAGTTAAAAAGGTTTCATCAAACACTATGCTGAGTTTCTATGACATGAATTAACAAGTTTACATTAATTTGTATTTCCAAAACATAAGTTTATTTATTATAGTGTTGCATAATGTTATATATTTTTTTCAGTAACAACTTCAAGTACTCTTAATGGTTTATTATGCTGCAAAAGAATTTTAATTTATCGAGAACATTATATGCCTATAGTTTTTGGTGTATAATTTGCAAGTTCAAAATATATATATGCCTACGTTGATGAATCATATGCAGCTTACAATGGTATGTTTAAGGAAGTGAAACATTTATCCTATACCTGCAGTTTAATAAACGGTCACCTATCAATATTTTTTCCTTTTTGCAATTGCTTTGAAACTATATCATAGTAGTTGCGAGTAACTAAAAACCAGCTAAATAAATGTGTTGTTCGGAGCTCAGTAGTTGTTCCATACTTGGCTGTACATATTATAAAGTTAACTATACATATATTACTTTAGAATGTGATTCCACTCTTCACTTGCTGCAAAACAAGTTGGTAAAAATTCTAACTAATATTAACTATTATTCAATCCTCTGCGTTGCGATGAGACCGTAAAACCGTGCCAAGTAACAACAATGTCATATTGTTGCTAGCGACCATCAATACCAGAAAAACTCGTAAAACAAATAAATTAAAACCAAACAAAAAATATACGTAAAAACGTTGAACCATGCATGTGCATCACGACATGTAAATATGTATACATTAGAATGAAACGTAAAATACTACGTGATCATTAAACACAAAAAATAGATGTAAAAATATTAAACCACATATGCATATTCCGGTATGTTAACCCGAAAAGTTTAGACCGCGATGTAAATTGAAAATTTTTAAAAGATTTAAAGTAAATGAAACTTAAGTTGAAAATGAAAAAATGTATTAGTGTTAAATGTAAAGATAAAAACTATAAGGTTAAAAGTAAAAAAAGTAAAAAAAAACAAAATAACTTATAATTCACAAACTATAAAGTAAAGACCATTAAACATAATTAAATTAATAATTAGGATTATATAAATTTACAAGAGTTGGGCGCACGTTGAATTAATTTTAATTTGACCCACAAAAGGGACTAACCCACCAAAAATACTAAATGGAAACCCTTTGGTTTGGATATGCACTCTCTCAATTAAAAAGAACAAAACAGGGACAAAGTGGTTCACTACTGTTAAGACATCTTCCTCGAGAAAAACTTCAAAATTTTGAAGATAAAATTCCGCTCCATCAATAATATTTTTTATTCTTTTTCTAATTTAATAAATTATTCGCATATAACCCGTGAAATAAATTTATCTGGTAGTGTTTTATGATTAAGAGATTAATCTGATTAATTTATTTAAAAATTACATTCAAGTTCTAGAATTCATAAGGTTTTAAGTTTGTTTATTTGGTTATTTTCCACGTTCTAGACTATAATATTCTACAAATCACGTATAGCCTTTTTTCATTATATTCTTTTTATAAGATTAAGATTAATTTCCTAAGAAAACAACCACATATCAGTAAACAAGTCTAATACACGTTTAAAGCATGTTACACGAATCGGTTCCAAAGATAAAATCATCTAAAAAGCAACAAACAAAAAAGAGGGTCACAATAACACATCCATCAAATATTTAAATATAAAACATGTGAACTTTATTTATTAAACCATACAAACAACACAAAATAACAAAAACAAGTACGTAAAAAACTCACAAACTCATAAATACATCACATACGTATACCAAGTAAAAATGAACTCCCATCAACAAAAATATTTAAAATACAAACCATAAGTCGGTTTTCTCCTTTTACGTACTGACACTGTCACAGGCCGGTTAACGAGTCCAGTAAACTCTTTGTTATAAACAAAAAATATAATCTAGTAAAAGAAACCCAAAGCAACGGCCAAGAAAGTGACCGGAACCACCGCAGATACACCCGGAGCTGCACTCAACGGCAGCGGAAAAGGGCTGCCGGCGGGTGACACCTCGAATCCCGACGGATGAGTGGCTGCGGCAGACGACGGAGACAGTTCAGGAGCAGTGGCAGTGGTGGCTGGAGAGACATTAATAGTTAACTTCTGACCAATTTGGCAGTGGCCAATGACAGTGCATATGTAATGGTGGGTTCCGGGTCGGGTCAACGGGATGGTGACGGGGCTCGTGGGGTTGACCGAGAGGGTGTTGGTGGCCGCGCATGGGTCGTTGTTCGCCGGTAGCTTAGAGACTTCAGCCACGTTATGGAGGCCGGTGGTGAAGTTAAACACGAGTGTATCACCAACCCTGAACGCGTGTTTTGACGCCCACGTGGGGTAAGTGGCTGGACCGCCCGGTGGGATGGTCCAGCCCAGAGAGTCTCCAACAATGTGGGTGGTTTTAGCCACCGCGGGTTGGAGGCAGAATGATGATGATACAACCATCATGATAACCGTTGTTACGACAACCGTTGACTGTGGTCGGGCCATCGTTGTGGTGATCTCAGGTCGCAGGCGAGTGGTTTGTGGTTTTGGAGTGGAGTTATGGTGGTGGTTTGAGGTGGTGGTTTGTGGTGGGTTGAGGGTGGATTTATAAGGGTGGTGGGAGTGTGTAATGTTGACTTATTGTGACTTGTAAAGTCAAAATTGTAGTCAGTATGGAAAGTTCTATGGCGTTATTGTGGTATTAGGTATTAAGAGGTTTTAGTGTTTAGAAGTTTGTTTGTGATACATAAGAAAGAATAATTTGTACCTGAAAGATGTTTATTTGGTTGACAATGATAATAGTTATTAATATGTAACTTATATCTTATTTTAGTAAGTTTGTATGTATTAATATTGCATTTTATGTCAATACTTCATATTTATATATAAATCGGATGTATAATTTCACATTTATCTATTACATTATGTAATGATCTAAGTATTTAATTAGGGGTGTATTCGGGTTGAGTTATGTTTGAGCTCGTCAAAGCTTGAGCTTGGATCCTATTAATCTAAAAGAACTCGAACTTTACTCATTTAAAGATTCTAAACCTCAGTTTCATCTCTTTTACTATTTACTTATTTTATGTATATATATGTTTCTAGAACTAATTGTATATACTTATAATTATACTTCTTATAGCATTATGTATATCACATAAATAATATTATTTGTAAATGTAAAACTAATAGATTAATTGTAGAAATAAAAAAAAGGCTCATTTAGGCTAGCCAGCGGGAACAAGCTTGAAATGCAAAGCTCGGGCTTAGGCTAGAGATAGTTTGTTAGAAAAACATAATATGAGCTTGAGTTCAAACTTGTTTAATCTCAACTGGATTCGAGCTTTTAATAAACTGGTCATGAATAGCTAATGATCGAGTTGCCCTCGCTCATTTACACCCCTATGTCTAACACATTTGTTTTCTTTTAGGTTGATTTCCAAATCATCCCTGATAAACTAGAAAAATCAAAATTTTAAATTATTCAATTGTTAACCTCGTTGAAACTTTATAATCTCATCACTTTGTTGATAGTTAACTCAAATCTGCGTACTTCAAGATTACATATTGATATATATGTAAGGAAAATCTACAATTAATCTCTATTCATGTTTATATTTATGGATCTTACGACTAAAGTAGTATTTGTACCGTCATAGATGAAGTATCTAGTCTTAGTATAGCACTATAGTTTTATATGTCCTCTTTTATGATAACAAACAAGGAAGTTGAAGGCCATTTGATACGTGTTTGTCATAGACATAAGAGATGTATGTATCTTATCTTCTTGAACATAACTTCTTGACAAGTAAAAGTTGCAATCACGGTACTCTAATATAGACTAAAAGTTCATAAATGATAAAACTACTCATCATCCTATGACTTTTACCCTTCAATATTGGAAACTTCATCCATCTATACATAAATTCAGTAGCGGATCTTGAGCCAAAACTTACCGGGGCATGGACGAAAGTAAACTATCTTAGGGGGCAGACTTTATATTTATTAAAAAAATTCCACTGTCGAGTCGAAAATTTACACCACTGACGAAAAAAAGAGCCCCCACCATGAAGCTTCGCCCCTGCATAAATTTGGTTTGACCTGTCTTAAAAGTGACTGAACCATTTGGTTAAGTGGTAGTCTCACTACTTCTCCCAGGATAGGCGGTGAGTGTGAGTTTTGCCGACAGCAATACGTTGTTGGTGGGCCGGATTTAACGTTGTGTGCCTTTGAGCAGTAGGTTTTTCCTAAAATTAGTGTTGATGCTTGGCCTTTATTAGTTTGTCGTTAAAAATATTAGAGAGGATCTTCATCCTCCAAGAATACAACACAAAAAACCTTACACAATTAATAAATATTTAACAATTTATAGCCCTATAGATTCGAAACCCAATCGTGTATGTAGATTATTACAACTATTTATAAAAATATAAACAAATAGGATATACACCAATACTAGAAAACATAAACAAAAAAATGTCGATAAAATGAGATCAATAACAATTTGGCACATTGAAGTATACCAAGGCTTTAAAGTGCCTAAACTAAATATATTCGTAAAAGCAACACAAGCCTTTAAAAACCAAAAGAGTATAGAGGTATGTAGATTATGATAATCAAGTAAAAACGACTACTTTTTAATATTACTACTATAATAACTATTATATAATAAATTCCATATTTTTTATATTAGATTCAAGTATTTTAGAGTCTCTAAACTAATTTGTAATACTTCAAAATCCAGAGAGTTTTATATATTTAGACAATTAACAAATACCATAAATTTCTAACATCAACTTAACGGGCGTATGGATATGAAAGTTACTAATATTTTGTGGAAAGGAAACTATTTTATTAAAAGAGAAGATGTCTTGTAAATAAAAAACAAAAAATATTTACTAACTCACCATATAAAATTTTAAGGCAGTTGAGGTTTATTTATGCTTTTAGGTAATACAATTATTTTACATTGACCAGAAATTAGCCTCTTTTTACCTAATGCCCTCATGCGATTAAATTATTCAGCTTACTTTTTATTATAGCTAGCATCATGGAATTGTTACATTTTTTAAATAGTGCATGTGTTATAACATAACATATTATATATGTGTGTGTACGGAAGATTGATGTGGCGTCAAAGAGAATGAAAATTTGGAATTTATAGGGTTGATTTAAAAAGTTAAAGTAGTTTATCATCGGAAAACTTCATTTTGATGATTTATGGTTAATTTGCAACTTCAAAGTTATGAATTCTAGAAAACATCAAAAAGGCAAGTTTGCGATTTGAACTTGGAAACTTTAGAGTTTTCATGTTGGACTAACAAATTTAATGTTAAAAATCTAGAATTTCCAATTTAAGGTCAGAAATTACCCATATACTACTAAATTTAAATTCCTCACCTTAGACAACTAAATTTTAAAATTAACATTATAAATTTAACAAGACAACATCACTTGGAGATATTGACAACAAGTTTGAATACTCATGAGGCCTTTGAAAGTTCAGTGGAATTTTTGTGACGTCATAGGCAACGAATCGCCCACGTCGTTAAGGTCCTAACACTTCACTGGACCATTCTATCATATGCAACTTCTTTGTAATATCAAATTACTCTCAGCAAAGGATATCTCGGCCCACGTATCGATAAAGAACATAGTAAAATGTGATACTTGACACAAATTGTAAATTCTCATAAAGCATTAAAAGAGAAATATAGAAAATAATATAATGCATGTCTCATAATATATAATAAGAAGTTAAACATGTATCAAGCTTAAATTATAAATATATAAAAATAGTTACATCTACTTATTAGTTTTCTTTTAAACTTGTATAAAATCAGGTTGTTAACAATTATGTTTTAGTCTTATTTCTCTTCAATACACTTCACGATCCCAAACTTTATACTTCTTTAAGTTAATGAAACTTGCTTGTTTACTTGCATGTTTAAAACAAAGCACAAGGTAATGTTAATAAGATCATTTTGGGTATATATTAAAACATGATACGTGTCTTAAGGATGAGACTTGAGAGATACGGTTATCAAGAGATTGATAAGAGCTCTCATGAATGAGTGATCTTCATGAAAGTTTAACACATATAAAGAGACAGAAAATAGCTCTCATCGCCTCAATGAAGGGTGTCGGCATTAGGAGTGGATCAAGATAGTTAATAAAATCCTTTATGTTCCATTGCTACTGCCTAAGATGAATTTATTGTCTCCCCTCCCTCCAAAGCAAGGCATATATCTTACATGAAGAAGGGAATGAGTAAAAATTAGTGTGATAGTACCTAACATGTGCAAATATAACTTGCGGTAAAGAGCGAGCCCTAGAGTCATCTTAGTGGTGGATTTACATTGTTTAGAGGCTTTGCTAAATTGGCTATAAGGATAGGAAAAAAAGGATGGGTGTTTACCCCCAAAGTGTTCCGGACTGCATGCATAAATCCGTAAATCATTTAGTGTAAACATACAAAATTTCATTGAGAGGAGAAACAAGCTTCAACCCTCCCTAAGAAAATAGAGCCATCATTATGGGGATGGTAAAGAGCATCCAACGCAAATCAACCTGTCATTCCCTTGTTTTGTCGTGGAACACCCCTCCCCAGAAAAGGTCTTTCATTTTCCCATGCTTGATAAGTTCAATATATATAAACAAGAGATTAAAAAAATGACTTTTTCTAAATATACGAAACCATCATATCATGTTCATATGATGAGTTGATGCTTTAAACAAAAACTTATATATTACGACTTAAAATCAAAGGGGGACAAAGACATTTCGCTTCCCTAATTTACTAACTATTAAAGGTCAAATAACCAGTTTAAAGTGATGAGTATTATACCACGTGCATTGGTATTTAATGGTCAAAATACAATTTACTATCTACACATTCCTTTTACCAAACTAAACTGATCTCTTTATATTATTTCAAAAACCAATTCTTTACTTCAACAAATTGAAGGTGATATTGGCCTTTACTTTGATAACATAAAGGACACAACAATAATGACCTTAATATTTGCAACAAATCTTTAAATAAAATGATTTACAAAGTTGTTTTTAACAAGAAACATACTACAAATAATTTTATCTTAGTATGAACTTTAGCACACTAACTCTTTATGCATGTCTTGCTACTATGTTTAGATTCAGAGCTCTCAAAAGGCCAAACGAAATTCAACAAAAGCACTGAGGACAACATGGCCTCAACACTAACCCCTTCCCAATAACAAACATAATATAAAATATAAAGCAACTTTTTGAGTTTCATAAATGCAATGAACTCGCTACACATGTCTAGTAGGTATTACAAATATACACGAATATATTATGTGTTGTGTTTTGAGAGTATAATTAAAGGTTGCGTGAAAAGAATAATTTTATGCATGAAGACCATGAAACAATCCTTGAACCCACATACATGTTAGCAACATGTCACCTAACAACACTCAACATACTAAACTCTTAAAAATATTTCTCAATTCTAACAAAGTATAAATACGTACTGCATGAATTCAATAATCATAGATGATAGTTCAACAACCAATGCATTGTTCTTCATTAAAGTAATGGCTTTTTTGTAGGACCGTTAAAGGTGTTCAATACAATAGTTTCATAATGAGGAGAGACTTAGAATACTTAACAGATCAAATAGGGAATCTGGTTTTAGTTGATGATACTACACAAGTAAGTAAGAGACAGAACTAAGAACAGGAACAAGTTACTATTTTGTTTTCAAGAATGCTATATATTGCCCTCAAGTTTTATTACAAGTGTTACAAAGCATAAAAATAAATACAAGTACTTGAGACACTTTATACTGTATCATACAGCCGGTTATACTTTGAAAGCTAGCTGGAAATACTAATATTGACAACAAGATTAATGTATAATCAACAGACAGATTGCCTTTTGACCGGTGACTATGACATGTCATAGCTCATATCCTTATATATTACAAAAATAATAAATGGTACAAAATCAAAAAGTTACATACCAATGACCATAATCTACAATTGAAAAAAACAAGGACCTTTTCACCAACTTATCTAAGTTGGTGAGTCTTCAGAGGTGGCAACGAAAACTTATTCAACATTTTATCAAAAGGTGATTAGAGAAAGCATGTCTTCTTTGAAAGAAATCAGTCTTTGGTTTCGGAAGTCTTTGTCTCTGAAGCTTCGGAAGACTTCATCTTTGTCTTCGGAAGATTTTGTCATCTGGCTTTGAAAGATTTTACACTTTGCTTATTTCCTTTGAGTTGTCTAAAACTTCTGAAGTAACTCTACTATGTACATCAGGCATGCATGCTGAGAGCTCTTTGGTTGCTTTGGTTTGCATAAGTCTTTAAGTGTAAACCTTATAAACTCCCCTAGGTTGATGCGATCAAAATAGAGGAGATTGCTTATATATTGACAGTCCTCATCAGGTTCAAGACTTTTCCTTTCTTCATCATGTGGTCATGATCCCTCAGACTCTCATAGTATCTGATAGACCGTCGTTTAGTCTTTTACAAACCTAATTAACCTAGTTAGCTAGGGTAAGTAAGATATCGTATCCACAAATGAATCAGTGGTTAATTTTAGCTTCTAGCTATGAATAAAATGATTTAAAGAAGTAAATTATAAAGATGTGATTTGAATGAAAAACAAAGGAAACTTAAATGGATTGAATTCAATTATAACGGACGTAACCTCTTCCAAACCTCAGGTTCAAGGTTTCACAAAAATTCAATTGTTCATTAAACACTATATAGATATAGTGTTAAGTGTTCTGAAATCAATTAAAGATTGTAATTGGAGACAAGTTGTTGTCAAGAAACCTATACAACTAATGTTGGATCAAGAAGAAGGCTGGTGCAACCAAAACCAAATCACTTAGACAAATTTTGGTGCTGTTTACAAAGGCTTCCGAACCCAAGTGTGGAACTTCCGAAGGTTGTAGAGTTCTTCCGAAGATAAAGTGAAAGATCAACTTCCAAAGACAAACTCTACTTCCAAAGTCAAAGAACTTACTTCCGAAGATCAAGTCTAAGTAGATGAATTTAGAAGACTGCTTCCGAAGTATGAAGAAAGAAGAAGTCCACAAGCCTCAGAAGAAGTAGCCTCTTCCAAAGTATAAGTGGCTTCGGAAGTACCTATTCTTCCGAAGCCACTTAACCTTCGGAAGACACTGCTATGAACCAGTGGACATAAGTATGGTCTCTGACACTCCGTTGCAGACCTCTGATACAGCATGGATTTTTCTCAAAGAGCCATGTAGTTGACCATAATTTATTCTACTGTTCATCTTTTATGATAGTACAAGTTACCAACTTTAGTTGGTGACAAAAGGTAAGTCAAGGACATGTCTTGACTACCATATCTCAGATAAAATCTTATCTGAGATACCTTAAACTATAACTTTGTAGTATTTGTTTTAGTTAGAGGATTCCAGCTGGTATCAAAATATATCTGGCTGTAGGTAGTATTATATATAATCTCTCATTGTAACTCATAATAACATGCAGAGTCTTGTAATATTTGAGTTGAGAAACAATATATACAAGTACCTTGAAATTACTTCTTGTGTTCCATTATTACTTATTATATTGTTATCAACTCTTAAAGACTCTGCTTTCATCGAGAGTGTTGTTTAAGTGAGTTTGAGAGAAAAACAAGTGTTTAGTGACACAAACCGATCCTGTAATTGGTATCAGAGCTCTCCAGGCTCTTGATTGTGAGATCTAACCCATCCAAATCAACCTGTTTTTCACTCCTCCTTATAACTCTCACAAAAATGGCCCTTAACAAATCCGAAGTAAAGATGGGAACCATGACCAAAGCTCCCATCATTACTCCTGAAAACTTCAGGTCTTGGAGCAGAAGAATAGAAGGCTTCATCAGATACCAAGACAGTAAGATGTGGAACTCTATTATCAACGGACCGTACAAACCCAAGGTGGCTGCACCGGGACAAAACGGTACCATGATAGAGAAGGCCGTTGAAGATTATTCTGATGAGGACCGAAAGAAGATGGATGTTGATAGCAATGCAATGACCATTCTGATGACTGCAATACCCAACTCCATCATGGTGGGATTTGAGCATTGTAAGTCTGCTAAAGAATTGTTTGATGCATTTGCTCAAATGTATTCAAGCTCCAACGACTCCAAGAAGGACTCACTGAAGCAGCAGTTCGAGAACTTCACTTATATTACTGGAGAGACTCTCAGCCAGCAGTATTTCAGGTACATGGATCTTATTTCTTCACTTCAGTCTGTGAAGATCACTCCTGAACTCAGAGATCTCACAAGAAAGTTCATGAGTGCTTTTCCAAATGAGTGGACATTTTACTATGTCTCTATCAAGAGGACAGAGAACTTGAACACTCTCACCATGACTGAACTATATGGCATCCTCGTTGGATACCGGTTGGAGATGGAGAGTAAGAAGGGCCACTAAACAAGTAGACCTCTGAGTCTTCCTGCTAGCAATGCTCTAATGGTTGTTGAAGGCTCAGTATCCCCATAACCTCAGCAATACCTAACATACCACCAACAACCATCCTACTCTTCTGGACCTTACATCACTTTCCTTGAGACTCCAAGGTCTCAACAGGCTCAGCACAATTCCTTTCAGGAAAGTTGTGCCTTTGTCTCAGGAAGTGGACACTCTGGTGATTTTCAATACTGTTTTGATGATCTAGAGTGTTTTAGTCCAGACGATGTATAATATGTGGACATTGTCCAATAGATGGATCTTTTAACATACAGAGCAAAGAAGTTCTTTAAGAGAACTGGAAGGCATTTCCCTCAAAACCCTACTACCAACAAGTTTGGGTTTGACAAAGCCAAGACAAAATGTTACAACTGTAACCAACTTGGTCACTTTGCAAGGGAATGAAAGGCTCCCAAGACCAATCCGGGAACCCCACAGGCCTCCACACATCCCTCAACCTCAAAGCCCACTGGAATATCAACTGAAACAACTGCAATGGCTCAAGAAGTTGACTGGAGCTTTATGGTACAGGATGTGACTCCTGCTCAAGCTCTTATGGGTGGAACAGATGATAACCATGTATATGAACATCTCTGTACTCCATCCTGTATATCTAAAGTTAAATTATATCAGGATTATAATATGGAAATTAGATCTGATATTGAGTATTTGAATATCTTAAAATCTGATTTTAAAAGGGTTGAATCTGACTACCAAAAGAAAATTGAGGAGTTAGAGAAAACTGTGTTCCTATTAAAACATGAACACACCAACTACAAGACTCAAATAAAAGATCTGATATCCAAATTTTTTGAGGCTCAAGCCCAGCTTGTCACTGCTGAGGCTCAAGCCAGGAAGCATACTATTTCTGAGCAGAACTTCACGCTATTCTTGCATCATCCTCCTACTCCAAACTCTGTTATCAGAATGAAGGAGGGTTGGGAACCAATGAAATTGCTCCACCACACTCTTATGAGTCTATCAGACAACCTAGATGTGGTACTGAATAGCAAGAGGTCCCAACTGTTGACCCATCTTCACTTGAAGAATGAGGCAATAATAATAGCCACCACAGGGAAGATACAGGTAAATCCACCCACCTCTTCCTGTGAAGATCAAACCCTAACCACTAAGGCCAGAAGAAGTAAAGCTAAAGCTGCTAGAAAAACTGCCAAGAAAGTGGTCGAGTCTAAGCTGAAGAATGACCCAAAGCAGAAAGGTGTCTTTATCTCAGCTGGATTCCAAGTGTTAGGTATTTCTGATTCAGGAAAGGAGTGTAATACCAGCACTCCTGTCCTAACAAAGGATCAGAAGTTGAAGGAAAAGGTTGCTGATGAATAGAAAAAGCAAAAGAAATAACAACCCTTATATTCCCAAAAGACTAACAATGCATGCATAATGTGTGGTCTGCAAAACCACATGGCTAAAGATTGTTACTATAATCCTGCAAGCACACATTATGCAAACAATGTTAGAAAAGAAGGAGTCAGGTAAGGTTTCACATTTGGACCTTATCAAATGGTTCAAGTGATGAAAAATGGAAAGCTGGTTTCCGAAGCAAGGTTGCTTTCGAAAGAAAATCTTTCTTCCGAAGGGAAAATGGCTTCGGAAGCAAAAGCTACTAAAGTTCGGAAGAACAAGAAAGCTCCTTTGAGACCATCCCAGAGGAAGACTGCTTCGTAAGAAAAGGTGGTGAAGGTTTCTTCCGAAAAGAAAAAAGCTTCGGAAGAATGCCATGCTGCAAAAGCTTTAACAAGTTCATCCTCTAAGATCAACCAAAGGATGGATTGGAAGATCAAGGAAGATGTTGCAGCCCAAACCTCTTCTTCAAAGACATCCATTGAACCCCCATGCATATCTTTTGGTTCAATTATGTCATTATCATTG
>BJCM01268910.1:0-25319 GCA_018326385.1 Flaveria bidentis
TCATGCTTTCTTACTTTCATTCATACGTTCATCATTACTTCTTTTCATTCCATCAAAACCATGAACTTTACCCTACCGTCATGCATAAAGCTGGTACTGGGTCGGGGTCTATCATAGACCCCCCGTCATGGCGCACAATAGCCTGGCCATAGTACCTAGGGTAAATTCAGGTGTACCATTGTCATGTGCTATACCCGCCGTCATGCATAAAGTTGATACTTGGCCGAGGTCTATCATATACCCCCGTCATGACGCACAGCAGCCTTGCCACAGTATCTAGGGTAAGCGATAAAGTTTCTATACAAATGGTCGGTCATAAAAACGGACCCCGGTGTGCATCCTTCTGGGGTAGCTAACCCGCACACCGTTGGACTAACACACTTCATTGGGCGTGTTCCCATATACAAGGCTTGCAAGACTTACTTTACTTTACTTCGTTCATTAATGCATGCATTCTTTCATCATGTTCCTCTTTTCATTATCTTCCACTTTACGTTACATAATACTTTCCTTTCATTCATTAACATTCAACGTAAATCCATGTGAAAATAAACATACTTAATAAGGAACACAAACATAAACAGTCAACATCATCATACAAGGCATCATACATACATAACATAAATCATACATACCATCATGCATAAGCATCAATCATACAACATAACATGCCCATCATAACATCTATGACCTCAAAAAGTCAACTTACATAACCCTAGGGAACCTCCCAAGTCAAAGCCTATATATCACCTTTTTCCCTCAAAAAGTCAGAAAATATTCCAAGTGTTCATCCGCATTTCCCTTTTTGTTCATCCGTATTTCTTTTTGTTAATCTGCATTTCTTTTACTCATCCGCATTTTTTCATCTCCATTTACTTTGTTCATCCATATTTCCTCAGTTGCGTGAACTTACTCATCCACATTTGTTCATCCGTATTAACTTTGTTCATCCGCATTTCCTCAGTCGCATGAACTTACTCATCCGCATTTGTTTATCCGCATTAACTTTGTTCATCCGCATTTCCTCAGTCGCATGAAACTACTCATCCGCATTTGTTCATCCGCATTAACTTTGTTCATCCAGATTTCCTTAGTCGCATGCCTTACTCATTTGCATTTCCTTACCCATCCGCATTGACTTTCTCATCCGCATTTACTTTCTCATCCGCATTGACTTTCTCATCTGCATTTTTCAATGTTCATCCGCATTTGTTAATGTTCATCCGCATTTGTCAACACTTAGGCAATTTTCTAAACGTAGACGTATGAACTACTGTTTCGGCATATGAGCAGTCTAGGGCACACTTATTAGCAGATTCAGTTCCCAAACACAATCTATCATGTTCTAAGCTTAAATCGTGCATTCTAAGCCTTAGAAATACCACCATAACATCAACAAGCATAAAGATAGACCAAAATCACAACATACCTGCAACATACATACATTCAAACATACGTGTATGAAACCCTAGTTTCATAAAAAGTTCATACATGCAATTCCAGCCCCAAAATCAAATAGAACATGAAAAGAGGGGTTCGAGAACTCACCTTTGCAGCTCTTGAGTATGGCTTCTTCCAAACCCATTTGCAATTGAGTTCAAACGCCTAGTAACCCACTAAAAACATACACCCGGACACACACAACACACATGAGCATACAACCAAGGCAATGCCAGTTAAGAACACTTAAAAACCATGAATTCTTACCTTGAATTCAACTTTTCCACCCTTGTTATTCAAAGAATCCAAAGCAGCCCTTTCTCTTTCTAATAAAAAATTCTGATGAATTGGGTTGTAAGAAGAGAGTGGGCCGCCATACCCACTTTACACCCACTTTTCCAACCTTTTTTCCTTTTTGACACTTTTTACCCCTTAACTTGGGTAAAATATATTTTCTTTCTTTTTCTTCACTTTATTCTTCTTTCTTTGACTTTAAAAATAATCGGGTGTTACAAGTCCACCCCCTTATATAGTTTTCGTCCCCAAAACCTGTTATTCCTCAAACAATTGTGGGTAATGCTGCCTCGTCCCTTCTTCAGTCTCCCACGTAGAGTCGGATACCTTCTTGCGCTTCCACTATAGACACACAAGAGGAACCACTTTATTCCTCAACCTCTTATCTTTTCGATCAATGATCACCACTGGTTGCTCCACGTAACTGAGTCGTTCATCAACTTCGATATCATCCAGTGGAACAATCATATCCTCATCTGAGGCACTTTCTCAGATGAGATATATGGAATGTCGGGTGAATTCCGGTTAACTCATCTGGTAACTCTAATCTATAGGCCACCTCTCCTACTCTAGCAATTATTCGAAAAGGCCCTATGTATCTCGGGCTCAACTTGCCCCTCTTTCTAAACCAAATGATACCATTCCAAGGTGAGACTTTCAACATAATCTTGTCACCACCTGGAACTCAATTGGTCTACATCGTTTATCAGCATACCACTTCTGTCTATCTTTGGTTGCCTTCATGAAGGCTTTGATCTTTTCAAGCTTCTCAGTCGTAGCCTCGATCACCTCGATGCTTCCTAACTCTTTCCGACCAATATCACCCCAACACATGGGTGTTCGTCATCTCCTACCGTATAGCATCTCATAAGGGGGCATACCAATGTTGGCATGATAACTGTTGTTATATGAGAACTCAGCTAACGGTAAGTAGTCGTCCCAACTTCCTCCAAAATCGATAACACATGCACGATGCATATCCTCCAGCGTCTGAATGGTCCTTTCTAACTGACTATCTGTTTGAGTAAGCCATGCTAATATGCAACCTCGTCCCCATTGCATTATGAAATTTCTTCCAAAATTTTGATGTAAACCGGGTGTCACGATCAGACACAATAGACACCGGCACACCATGACGAGTTACAATATCCTTGATGAAAAGATCCGCAACCTCTCGGATGAATACGTCTCGCCAATCGGTAGGAAGTGAGCACTATTCTTCAAACGGTCAACTATCACCCATATAGCATCACATCCTCGCGCGGTACGTTGTAGCTTTGTAATAAAGTCCATGGTGATGTGCTCCCACTTCCACGCTGGTATATCCAAAGATTGGATCTTTCCATATGGCTTCTGATGCTCCGCCTTCACTTGCAAGCAACTAAGGCACTTACTCACATACTCCACCACATCAAGCTTCATACCCGGCCACCAATAATCTTTCTTCATGTCTTGGTACATCATTGTAGCACCGGGATGAATAGAATCTCGATTCTTGTGAGCTTCATCCATGATCTTCATGTGTAGATCCCCAAATTGAGGAATCCACATTCATCCAAATCGGGTTCTAACACCAAGTGTGTTTTCTCATAATTCCGCAACCAGACCTCTCATTCTTTCGGAGATAAGATGATATTTTTTGAATGCCTCATCTTGAAACTCTTTGACTTGCTTCATCACATCAGAGGTCATGATCAACTGGTAAGCTTTCACCCGAATCGGCTCGGGTCTCTCTTTTCGGCTAAGGGCATCCGCCACCATGTTGGCTTTGCCCGGATGGTAATGGATCTCATAATCATAATCCTTTATATGCTCCAACCATCTCCTCCGCCTCATGTTCAAATCTTTCTGCTCAAAGAAGTACTTCAGGCTCTTGTGGTTGGTCAATATGGTATACTTCGTCCTGTAAAGGTAGTGCCTCCAAATCTTTAACGCAAAGACCATGGCTGCTAGTTCCAAATCATGAGTTGGATAATTGACCTCATGAACCTTCAACTGTTAGGATGCATAGGCTATAAACTTTCCTCTCTACATTAACGCACACCCCAACCCTGAGTAGGAAGCATTAGAATAAACCACTAGATTTTTGTTTCCATCGGGTAATGACAGAACAGGAGCTCGAGTCAACCTCGCCTTTAATTCATCAAACGTTTTCTCTTGAGCTTGACCTCATACGAACTTTACATCTTTCCGGGTCAACTTGGTCAGTGGAGAAGCGATCTTAGAGATGTCTTGAATGAACCTCCTATAGTAGCCCGCCAAACCCAAGAAACTACGAATCTCGGATGGCGTCTTTGGAGACTTCCATTGCATCACTGCCTCCACCTTTGTCGGGTCCACTATAATCCCATCAGGATTCACCACATGACCCAAGAATTGAACCTCACACAACCAAAATGCGCATTTGGAGAAATTAGCACATTGTTTCTCCCTTCTCAACATCTCCATCACCTCTCCAATCTAACCGACATGCTCCTTTTTACTCTAGGAATAAATCAGGATATCATCAATAAACACAATCACTGATTTATCCAATATCGGACGACACACTCGATTCATCAAGTCCATAAAAGCAGCTGGCACGTTGGTCAAACTGAATGACTTAACGAGGAACTTGAAGTGACCATAACGCGTGCGAAAAGCTGTTTTAGGGACATCCTACTCTTTCACCTTTAACTGATGGTTGCCCGATCGAAGATCTATCCTTGAGAACCAACTGGCACCTTGAAGTTGATCAAAAAAATTATCAATTCTCCGTAAGGGTTATCAGTTAT
This sequence comes from Flaveria bidentis, assembly GCA_018326385.1. Taxonomy (NCBI): domain Eukaryota; kingdom Viridiplantae; phylum Streptophyta; class Magnoliopsida; order Asterales; family Asteraceae; genus Flaveria; species Flaveria bidentis. The sequence continues at coordinate 4,509 of BJCM01268910.1, forward strand.
TTATCGTCAATTTGTTCAGCTCACAGTAGTCTATGCACATATTCATACTACCGTCTTTCTTTTTCATGAAAAGGACCGGAGCACCCTAATAAGAGATACTCGGTCGAATGAACCCCTTGTCAAGAAACTCTTATAGTTGCTCTATAAGTTCCCTTATCTCGATCGGAGCCAACGGATATGGTGCCTAGGAAACAGGTTGGGCACTCGGTATCAGATCAATCTGAAACTCGATCTCGCAGTTTGGTAGCACTCCTGGTATGTCTTCTAGGAATACGTCTGGGAAGTCACACACAACCAGGACATCGGATAGCTGTGGTGTTGGTGTATCCATGTCCTTCACATAAGCCAAGTAGGTGCTACATCCACGCCTTATACACTTTCCCGCCACCGCCATCGAAATCACTTTCGGAATCGTCATGACTCGATCACCATAAACCATCACCAAACTCCCGTCAGGCGCTGACAAACGAATCATCTTTTTGTGACACACAATGTTCGCCTCGTTGTCCACTAATCAATCCATCCCCACGACTACAACAAACCCACCTAAGGTCATCACGAATGGAGTAACAGGAAACTTATGACCTTCTAATTCCACGTCACATCCTTCTATCATCTCAGAAATCCTGGTAGACTTACCTATGGCAGTTTCTACATCAAAGGGCGCATCTGTATTCTTACTACTAATAGGCAATTTAGCACAGAAAGCAGCAGAAATGAAACTTTTACTAGCACTAGAATTGAATAACACAAAGGGTAAAGTTTGGTTTCTAGAAACGTACCTGACAAAACATCAGGGTCTGTCCTAGCCTCCTCATGCGTCATCGTGAACGCTATAGCGCTCTCCCTCGGTCCTTCACCCTAGTATTCTTCACCCTAGAACCCTCAGCCCTCAGCTTCTTACAGTCTCTACTCATGTGACCCTCTCCACCATAGTTAAAACATCAGACCGTATGACAGTCCTTTGCGATATGCCCTGTCTTCCCACATTTGTAGCATAAGTTCGATCCCAACCTACATTCACCGATATGCTTTCATCCACATTTGCCACACTTTTTCGATCCCGCACCAGATAACACCACAAGGCGGTCATCCACCTGTGCCTTCTTGTTACTCGTTAGGGCACCACCCCAACCCAACCTTTTCCCACTACAATTCTGGTCACCACCACCTTTCTTGCTACCTTCGGCCACCACCATAGTTCTCTCATCATACAACCTCCCTACCAAATCAACCGCCGACCTAAACGTGCTCGGCTGGGAGGTGATCATGTGTCTGCGGATATCCACTGGCAAGCCCTGAATATACCTCTTGATCTTTCATGACAGATTGTTGATGTGTCATGCTTCCCGCCTCCAGCTGCAAGAATTCCCTTTCCATCTTATCTATCTCACGGTGAGGACAGAACTCCTCAATCACCATCCTCTTCAACTCCAGCCACCTTATTCTTCGAATAGTCCGGCTACCCTGAGCTTGGACTATATAGTCCCACTAACACAAAGTCGAGTCCACGAATGAGTGGGCAGCAAATTTCACCTTCTGGTCTTCTTAACACTCGCTGATATTCAGAACAACTTCCATTTCTCTCACCCATTAGTAAGCAGCATTAGCAGTGCCATTACCATCAAATGTCGAGGGCTTGCACCTTTGAAATGCCTCGTAGTTACAGCCTCATGCCGCCTCCGGCGCAGGCTCTTCTTCTTCCTCTCCTTCGTCATCAGATAGAACCGTCTCAGTCTCGGGCTGTCTTCTTTTGCCCGTAGGTCTACTTCTTTCCTTCCTTTCTCCTTCCCTCACAGCCTTGATAACTTCAGTCACCATAGACGGTAAGATTGTCTGCATGACCTGATGAACTTCTTCCACAACAGCCTCACAGCCCGTAGGTCTCCACCCTTCGGATGAGTGGTCTCCGGTTCTTCATGAACCACCTTTTTGGCTCTCGGCCTTCCTCTCGTATCCCGTGGTTCAACACCATGACCTCCATGACGTGAAGCTTTAGATGATCTGCCACCGGCCATACACAACACACACTGAAAGATTTAAACACCAACACGGTCATTCAAGGGAACAACTCAATTTATGTCAAGTATAGTAATTCCCTAATTACAGTGGCTAGTTTTGATTAGACACTTACTTTACTCTTCATACCCCAAGCATTACCTATCTTGACTACATCAGTGTCTAAATCTACAAGTAGCACATAACATAACAATATAACATGCACATGTAATACCAGTTAACATTAATAAAATAACTGATGGCACACAGCTACTCGGACTGGCATCCCTCCCCTTTCCATCCCATTTTCAGTTTAAGTTTAGGTTTATTTTGAAAATTTACCCGTTTTGCTTAAACTTTGGCTCTGTTACCAACTTGTAAGGCCCCGTTCCCGGGACACTCATAGTTGGTCAATCATTACACATAAAACATATATTTACATTTATTCTTCATAAAACATCACAGTGGAATATTAAAATAACTTTTTCATTAAAAATGCTTTTGAAAAATGTTAGAACCCTTGAAAGATTAACATTTTGTCTTTTTGTATATATGTTATAGTTTGTACTAGTATAGGGACTAGTTTTGTAAATTGTTAGTTCCTTAGTTGCTAGTATAAATAGCTTAGTCTAGAGAGTTAGTTAGAGAAGCGATTGCATGAAAATTTTCAGATACAATTTACAGAAAATTCAAGTAAGTTGTTGAAAGTTTATTGAGAATTGCTAACTGCTTTCTTACTCTTGTAATTGTCTTACCTATATCAATGAACTGTGAATTTGTTGATATTGCTTGAATCGATTACAATTGTTTGTGTTTCTCTTGAATTGTTCACATAAATCATTACATATTGTCTCAATTGATCCTATCAATTGATAATAGAGCCTATCAATTGGTTCTGATCCGATCAATTGCTCTATTAATTGGTATCAGAGCCTATCAATTGGTTCTGATCCTATCAATTGCTCTATTAAAAAATAATACAACATTCGTTACACAATTTCATTTGTTCGCATTACAATGCAAAAACATTAACAAAAGAATACCATCCAAAATGCCAAGTTGCTGCCCCGCGCCATTCTTAGCAATGCTCACCTACCAACTGGAAAATGCATAAAAAGTCAGCGTTGCTAAGTGAGTTCTAGTTTTATAATAAAACATGCTTTACTTTCATTAAAACCGTTCTTTACTTTTGCATGTGATCACACATCATACGTACACATAGATATTATCATTATTATCTTCATCATTCATTATTAATTTCCATTCATTCATGCTTTCTTACTTTCATTCATACGTTCATCATTACTTCTTTTCATTCCATCAAAACCATGAACTTTACCCGACCGTCATGCATAAAGCTAGTACTGGGCGGGGGTCTATCATATACCCCCCATCATGGCGCACAACAACTTGGCCACAATACCTAGGGTAAATTCAGGTGTATCATTGTCATGTGCTATATCCGCCGTCATGCAAAAAGCTAATACTGGGCCGATGTCTATCATAGACCCCCCGTCATGGCACACAATAGCCTGGCCATAGTATCTAGGGTAAGCGACAAAGGTTCTATACAAATGGTCCATCATAAAGACGGACCCCGGTGTGCATCCTTCTAGGGTAGCTAACCCGCACACCGCAGGACTAACACCCTTTATTAGGCGCGTTCCCACATACAATGCTTGGAAGAGTTACTTTACTTTCCTTCATTCATTAATATGCATTCTTTCATGGTGTTCCTATTTCATTATTTTAAACTTTATGTTATATAATACTTTCACTTCATATATTAACATTCAACGTAAATCCATGGGAAAATAAACATTCATAGCAAGGAACACAAACATAAAACAATCAACATCATCATACAGGGCATCATACATACATAACATACATCATACATAACATCATGCATAAGCATCAATCATACATCATAACATGCCTATCATAACATCTATGACCTCAATAAGTCAACTTACATAGCCCCCGGGAGCCTCCCAAGTCAAAGCCTATATTTCACCTTTTCCCCCAAAAAGTCAGAAAATATTCGAAGTGTTCATCCGCATTTCCCTTTTTGTTCATCTGCATTTCTTTATGTTCATCCGCATTTCTTTTTGTTCATCCACATTTCTTTTTGTTCATCCGCATTTCTTTTTGTTCATTTGCATTTCTTTTACTCATTCACATATGTTCATCCGCATTGACTTTGTTCATTCGCATTTCCTCAGTCGCATGAACTTACTCATCTGTATTTGTTCATCTACATTAACTTTGTTCATCCATATTTCCTCAGTCGCATGAACTTACTCATCCGTATTTGTTCATTTGCATTAACTTTGTTCATCCGCATTTCCTCAGTCGTATGCCTTACTCATCCGCATTTCTTTACTCATCCGCATTGACTTTGTCATCCGTATTTGTCAATGTTCATCCGCATTTGTCAACACTTAGGCAGTTTTCTAAAGTTAGGCAAATGAACTATTGTTTGGGCGTATGAGCAATCTAGGGCACACTTATCAGCAGATTCAGTCCCCAAACACCATCTATCATGTTCTAAGCTTAAATCATGCATTCTAAGCCTTAGAAACACCACCATAACATCAACAAGCATGAACATACACCAAAATCACAACATACCCGCAACATACATACATTCAAACATACGGGTATGAAACCCTAGTTTTATAAAAAGTTCATACATGCAATTCCAGCCCTAAAATCAGTTAAAACATATAAAAAGAGCGGTTCTAGAAAACACCTTTGCAGCTCTTGAGTATAGCTTCTTCCAAACCCATTTATAATTGAATTCAACCGCCTAGAAACCCACTAAAACATACACCCAAACACACACAACACACATGAGCATACAACCGAGGCAAGGCCAGTTAAGAGCACTTAAAAACCATGAATTCTTACATTGAATTCGACTTTTCAGCCCTTGTTCTTCAAAGAATCCAAAGCAGCCCTTTCTCTTTTTAAAAAAACTCTGATGATTTGGGTTGTAAGAAGAGAGTGGGCTGCCATGCCCACTTTACACCCACTTTTCCAACCTTTTATCCTTTTTAACACTTTTTACCCCTTAACTTGGTTAAAATATCTTTTCTTTCTTTTTCTTCACTTTATTCTTCTTTCTTTGACTTTAAAAATAACCAGGTGTTACATAAGCCTTCAAGAATTTTGTATTTTTGCTAGAACATCAAGAAGTGAGTTTCTAGCCCCCTTTTTACGAAAGTTTTATGTTTTTTGGGCTATTATGCATACCAACCTTCATGTTTATCTGCATGATGATGTTGTATATGTGGTTAAGCTGGTTTAGAATAGCTTTAGGCGTGATTGGTCATTTCCATGCACGAGATTCATGGTTTTCGCACCACCAGTTAGTGTATGGCTCAAATTTGAATCTCGAGGATTTTCGCACAATAAGTAGTTATCGGGCGAAAGGCATATTTTCGCGCGAATATATATGAAGTTGTATGATTCAATATGATTTTACAGTTCTTGGACGATAGGTAGCTCTCACGCAAGATGTTTTCGTATGTTATGTCGTTGAATGTATTTGTTATCTTATGTTGTAACCATTTTCAATTGAATATGTTTTATGTTGTGACTTAACTTGGTTTGATATGGATGATTATAAGTAAAGTATAATGTTATGAAAGTGGAAGATAATGATAAAAAAATAGAACGCAAAGAATAAACGAAAGTCTTGCAAGCAAAATGAAAGAAGGTTCCTAACTCACTAAAGGGTTGTTAGCTCAACTGTGTGTGGTTTAGCTAACCCATAAGGATGAACATAGGGGTCTAATCCAAGTGATTAACCAAACGAGCGAGACCCTTGTTGCTTGCCTCGGTACTGGAGTTAGATTCATGCACAATGTTATGGGTATATTTATAGGCTTTAGCCTAGTACCAACTTCGTGCACAATTTTTGGGGTATAGCATATTATATTTGTCTAGATGAAAGTGAAAGATAGTGTTGAAAGTACGAATTGTACGTTATGTACAAAGTGAACGATGATGAAAGATAATAATAATTATTATCTATGTGTACGTATGATATATGATCACATGTGAAAGTAAAGGAATGCTTTTTCGAAAGTGAAGTATTTTTTTTACTAAAGCTAGAACTCACTTAGCATCATTCACTTTTGTATGCATAATAGTTGGCAGGTAATTGTTGATGCTGAGGAGGTGCGGGCATGGATGCATAAGCTAATGGGAATGACTAAAGTTTGGCATCTACATTTTGTGAATGATATTGTACTTATACCATTTTAAGAATGTAAAAAATGATATGATGACTTGACACAATTTTTGTTATTAATAAAAAGTTATACATATCCGGTACAAAATGTTATATTCTAAATGTTTTATGCTATGAATGACCAATCGGTAAGCATCCCAGGAATGGGGCCTTACATGTTAGTAAAAGGGCCAAAGTTTAAGAGGATTGGACAAAATTATTTTAAAACCAAAAGTTAAACGGAGAATGAGAAAAAAGGAACAGGATGCCAATTTTAGTAGCTACATGCCTATCGGTAAATGTTTATGTAACATTTTATGAAATGTAATGTAAATGGAGTTATGTGCGCGTGTTATGTGTCTTATGCGCTCTTTGCAGATTGGAATGTTGATATCGTTAGGATTGAAAATGCTTGGAGAGTGAAGAGTAAAGTAAGCGGCTAATCATAACTGGCCACTATTATTAGGGACTTACTATACTTGACATTCTCTGAGTTATTACTTTGAATGATTGTGTTGTAGATCTTCAAAAGCTTCTCAAGGTGGAGGTCATGGTAGATGTTGGGCTGGATCATGGGTCACTATAAGCAGAGCTAAAAATGGTGAGATGGCTTATGGGGAGCCCTAACCCCATAATCAAGAAGGTGGGGATGAGAGTGAAAATCTAAGGGCCTCGGTAAAGGAGGCCGTTATTGAGGAAGTTCATCAGGTCATGCAGACGATTTTACTGTCTTTGGTAACTGAGGTGATTAAAGTTGTGAGGAAGGATGAAAGAAAGGAGAAAGAAAATGTTGCTAATAGAGATAACGAGGGGGAGGTGAGCGAGAACAACCCGAGGCTAAGATGATTGTCTTAGGTGATAATGACGAGGAGGAGGTTGTACGGGAAACCATAAGAGGGTGTAACTATGGGGCTTTCCAGAGATGCAAGCCCCCGACTTTTCATGGGAATGGGGATGTTGTGGCTACTCACCGTTGGGTGAGGGAAATGGTTCCTATGTTGGATATCGGCAAATGCAGGGAGGGCCAAATATGAAGTTTGCTCGCTATTCATTTGTGGGTTCTGCCATATGCTAGTGGGACAACATTGTCTAGGCCCTGGGTTACAGGGCGATTGGAAAGATGAGATGGAGTAAATTGAAGAAGTTGGTGATTGAGGAGTTTTGCCTCACAAGGAGTTGGATAAAATTAAGAGGGAGTTCCTACAGTTGGAGGCGGGAAGCAGGACACACTAGCAGTATACGACCAAGTTCAATAAGATGGTGAGGCTGATGCCAAATCAAGTGACACTCGCATCACGAAAGATAAAGAGGTACATCCAAGGTCAACCGCCGGATATCCGTAGACACTTGATCCCTGATCGAACTGGTACATTTAGGTTAGTGGTCGATCCTATAGGACGGTTGTATGACGAGAGGGAGGAGGTAATTGTGGTGGAATCGAGTAGGAAAGGTGATGGTGACAAGAGTTGGAACGGGAAACGCTTTCGCAGTGGTGGTTTCACCCAAAGGGTAAAATGGCGAGTGTGGATGACCAAAAGGCGGTAACAACAGGTAAGGGGTTTAGGATATCTGGTAAATGTGGGAAGCAGCATGCGGGAGAATGCAAATAAGGATCAAATATTTGTTTCAAGTGTGGGAAGGTAGGGCACATGACAAAGGATTGTGGGGTGATAAGGTGTTATAACTATGGAGAAACAGGTCATATGAGCAGGGATTATAAGAAGTCAAGGGTCAAGAACTCTGAGGCAAAGAAGGGAATCCACAGGAAGTAGGAGGGTCCAGGACCGGTGAAGGGGGTCACTTACAACAGAACAACACAACGAGGAGAATAACTAAACTTTATCAAATAGTAAACTGGATTAACCATAAGTAAAGACACTAAGAACACAAGTAATTTAAGAGACAGAACACAAGAACAAGATACACAAGTGTATGGTTTTCAAGATTGCAATATATTGCTTTCTCAATGTTCTATTACAAGTGTTACAAAAGCATAAAAGAAATATACAAGAACATGAGATACTTATACTACATCCTACAGCCAGCCATACTATGAAAGCCAGTTGGATACAATTCACTAGACACAAAACAAAATCAATTGTAGAGTCAAAAGGCAGATTGCCTTTTGACTAGTGACTATGACATGTCATAGCTCACATCCTTATCTATTACAAAAAGGATAAAATACATGAATTAAAGATTTACAGACTCAAGACCTCAATGTACAGTTACCAAAAGCATGGACCTTTTCACCAACTCATGTAAGTTGGTGACTTTACAGAGTTACAACGAAAAGTGGTCCAGCTTTATGGAAAACTACATCAGATAAAACATGTTGCTAAAAGTGTTCGGAAGAAATCTGTCTTCATGAGTTGAGCTTCGGAAGACTTTGTCTCTGAGGCTTCGGAAGACTTCATCTTTGGCTTCGAAAGATATTGGTCTTGGTTTTGGAAGATTATACACTTAGAGTATTTTCTTTTGCATGAATAAAACTTCCTAAGCATTCTTCTTTTATGCACTTGTGCAACATGCAGGACAGACTTTGGATGTTTTGGTTGCATCAGCCTCTTCATATATTCTTTTCAAACTCCCCTAGGCTGATGCTACCAAAACACTTATTAGACTTCGGATATCAATAGTCCTCATTAGGATACTCACCATTCCTTTCTTCATGAGGTGATCAGGATCCTTTAGACTGTCAAAATTTCTTCACATGTCAAAGAGATCATGCAGAGGCAACTGAAACATGTCTTTCCAAGTGTAAATGTCTTGAGTGCCTTGATTTCTAATGACATGCCATCTTTTTGGATTTATGGTGTATGTCCAGGACAAGATGAGTCTTCCTGATGCAAGAGGAGCTGTTTGAATGGGATTTGAGGTAGCATCCTCTGGCTGCACATCCTCAGGATGTTCTGACTCATCCTGAGGTTCAGAAAAGGATGCATTCTTCTTCTTCTTTGGCTTTGGTTTAGAAGCCATCCGTTTCTTTCTCTTTGCAACTTTTAACTGAGAAGACTAGCCTGTACTACCAGATTGATCTTCATTTTCTTTCTCAGTTGGGTCTTCTACTCTCACGGGTTCAGATTGAGAGTGAGATTGACCATGTTGTTGATCAGATAATGAAGCTTGCTGAGATTCAGCAGGAGGTTCAGGTTTTGTTGTCTTAGGTTATTCAACCTTAACCTCCACTTCAGGTGGGGCTTGACTTGGAGGTGAATGTAAGTCAACCAGCTCTCCACTCTTGATCTTCTGCTTGATTACCCTGATATGCTCATCCATAGTGGATAGAGACATGGGGCCAAGTCGCCTTCCGGAGAATCCATACAGCTTCAAGAAGCTCATCATCCTCTGCCTGTCGGCAGACTTATTCATATTCTTTTGGATGATCACTCTTGACTTAGCAGGTTCTTCCCTTAGCTTCCTTTTAGTTGTCTTGCTTTCCTTGACTATTTCAAGTTTGAGTTGTTTGAGTTACTCAAACTCAACATAGTCATAGGACAAGGGAAGAAGTGCTTCTGCCTAATAGAGGCCTGTGGCACTCAGGTAGTTGATCATCTTGATTCTATCTTCTTCTTTATCTACCTGAGGTTCTTGTTGAACCACATCCTCTTTTGTAGGACTTTCTTGAACTGGGTAGAGGGTAGGCATATGCTTGTACAATCTTTTCTTTCTTCTTCCTTCTTTGATTTATACTAGAAGCTCTGCATCTTCTAGCTCCTTCTTCTCCCTTGGCCTTTCCAGGTCAACCAGTTCATTTAACTCCTCCAAAGGGAGAGAGATGACATTGTATATGTCATAGTTCATTGTCTGTAGATAGTTTACCATGACTACCCATACCTTATCATTCTGAGTATCTGGTTTGGGGGCAGCCCTGATAGTAGACTCCATGAGTCTTAAAGACTCAGTAGAGGAACTTTCTCCCCTCAGCTTCCTTTTCCTATCTCTCTTCTCCTCCTCAATCTCCTCTGAAGTCATTTTTCATTTCCCTTTGTCACTCACAGACCTTTGTGACTCAGGGTGGAGAGAGCTTTGGCCATCATCTCTTAGTGTAGCTTCCAAGCTCTGGTCAGAGAGAGGTTAAGAAGCACCTTCACCAGCAGGTGTCTCAAAAAGGGCATTGATCTTTGCAGCAATTGTTGGTGATAAGATAGGGCTCTCATGTTCTGTCACTGGGCCCTTAGTCAAGGTTTCCCTTATGAAGCTAATCTCAGGTTCCACCTTAACATCCAGTTAACCGATGACATTACCTGATTCCCATATTTTTCTTATATGGCTGAACTCTACAATGATCCGGTCTTGGATTATTTGAGCCAACTTGTTAGCTTCTCTTGATTGGCTTGGATTGACAAGTGGCATGTTCACTAAATCCAGACTGTCATAATAGTTCAAGGTCTTAAAATTGAGGATCTCTTGTTGTCATTGAACTTTCATGATGATTAGGGCTCTCCTGTTGCTATCATACCTCCACAGAGCAAAGAGGATCTTTCTTAAAGCTTAACAGAGCAACCTGGTTGTGTTGCTTGTGTAGTTGCATGGTAAAGTTCGGGCCATTTCTATGAACGGGGTTGGCCATTATGAGGTAACCAAAGGATGAAGAAAGAAAGAAGAATGAAATTTTAGAGAGAAATTTAGGGTTTTAGGTTTGGAGGAAGATGCAAATGATAAAAAGAGGGGTAAACCGTTGGGTTTATGTGTGAAAAGGATTTCAGATAAAGTTTAATGAAAGAGGATAAACTTTGAAATCTGGATGTCGGCCCCACTTATGAAAAGTAGTTTACTTTTGCTCAAAAATTAGTTTTCTTGAAAGTCAAAAAGCTTCCGAAGGTATATTATATTCGGAAGTTTTAATGAAAAAGCTTCCGAAGCTAAAATGACTTCGGAAGAATTTCCTGAGAGTTTTGAAAATTTTGCTTCGGAATAAAAATTAAGACTTGAATGCTTTGTTTACAGAAGAACAAAGCTTCTGAGAGTTAATTTGCCTCGGAAGAAAAAGGTCCTTGGAAACATATAAGTGTCTGAGACAAGTATTTAAGCTTTGGAAGATATTTCAGAAATCTCTTCCGAAGGTAAAATTTCATAGATAGTTATTTGTTTTGAAGGTATGATTTTCTTTCGAAGATAAAAACATATCTTCCGAAGGATCCAAAATTTTCAATAGTCTAAGGAAAGTCTTCAAAAAGATTTTCATCCAAAGAAAACAAGAGCTTATGAAAGTGATGATTTAGACAACTTAGGACACACATATTTTAAGAAATAATAAGAATTAGTTTTAAGAAAAAGCTACTCAAAGTTGATTATCCCAATAGCTGATATTAGATATTTAAATCAATGTTAATCAAAAGCCTTTGAAAACTGATCAACATATTATTCATCTGTGTGAACTTTAACTAGTTTAATTAATAACTTTTCATAATTATCTCTTATTAAATGATACCTGATATTGATGTGCTTGGTCCTTGAGTGCTGCACATGATTCTCTGTGATTGAAGTAGCACTATTCATTTCTATGTGAATAGGAGTCTCCTTGAATTTTAACCCATAGTCCAGCATCTGATTCTGAACCCAAAGCACTTGAGCACAGCAGCTTGCAACAACAATGTATTCAGCTTCAGTAGTTGATGCAGAGACAAAGGATTTTTTCTTGCATTGCCATGAGACAACCCTTCCACCAAGAAACTGTCATCCCCCAGATGTAGACTTTACAGTCATGTTGCAACCACCATAATCACTATCTGTATAAGCTTACAAATTGAAGTCAAAATTCTTAGGATACCACAGACCAAGTGTTGAAGCACCTTTCAGGGTTCTTAGAATCCTCTTAGCTGTGATAAGGTGAGACATCTTAGGGTTGGCTTGATATTTGGCACAAATACATGTAGCAAACATGATATCAGGCCTGCTTGCAGTGAGATACATAAGAGACCCAATCATAGCCGTGTAAAGGTGTTCATCCACACACTCCCCCTCAAGATTAGGTCCAAAGGAGTGGTTTCTTGCTATGGGTGTCTTAGAAATCTTACAATCAGTCATGTTGAACCTCTTGAGTATGTCCTGAACATACTTTGACTGACTAATGAAGATGCCATCTTCAACTTTCTTCACTTGAATTCCCAGAAAGAAATTGAGCTCCCCTATGGCACTCATTTCAAAACTGTCTTTCAAAACTGTCTTTCATCAACTTTCTTCACCAAAAATGATGTCATCCACATATAATTGAACTAGCATTATGTCATTTCCCTCTCTTTTCATGAAGAGAGTTCCATCTATAGTACCTCTCCTGTATCCATGTTTGCAAAGATACTCAGATAGTGTCTCATACTACTACTGGGTGCCTGATGCAGCCCATAAAGAGCTTTGTCAAGCTTGCAGACATAATCAAAATAATCCGGATCTACAAAATGAGGTGGTTGTTTGACATACACCTCTTCATCAATCACTCCATAAAGAAAAGCACACTTCACATCAAATTGAAAAACCTTGAAGTTCTTGGATGCAGTAAATGCCAGTAATATTCTAATAGCTTCCAGTCTGGCTACATGAGCAAAGACATCAGTGTAGTCAATCCCTTCTTCTTGTGTGTACCCTTGAACAACTAGTTTAGCTTTGTTCTTGATGTTAATGCCTCTATCATCCTTCTTGTTCCTAAACACCCATTTGGTTCTAATGGTAGTCTTCCTATGTGGAAGATGACAAAGGTTCCAAACTTTCTACCTTTTGAATTGAAGCAGCTCCTGTTGCATAGCTTCAATCCAACTTCCATCCTTTAAAGCCTTATCATCTTTCTTTGTCTCTATCTGGGATAAGAAGCAAGAGTGAAAACAAACATTTGCTTCATGGGTTTGTCCTCTTGTTCTTACCCCTGTGAAAACATCTCTAATGATGTTTGTGGTAAAGTGAGATTATAGATCCTTAGTTGAGGGATCACAGCAAGTTATTGAGAGAGATCTAAATTAGAGAAATTTAGATCTTGCATAGATGTTTCACCCAACACATCAACACACTTATCAAGAGAAACTTGATCCAATGAGTGTGTGACATCATTGATGTTGTCATCTATGGAGTGGTTATCAGCATCAAGAAACTCCTGATTACTGTCACCACCTCCATTGTTTTCTTCTACATGTGAGGCATCTTTGTCTGGTTGTGGAGCCTCTGAGTTAGAATTTGAAGGCATCCCAGATGTATCAGCTAAGTGTGTCATTGTAATGCTGATAGAAACCTCATTTGCAGAAGTAGTTCCAACTGGAGCTGAAGATATGTTACTTGAAGGTCTTCTCATCTCAAATCTTTGATCATGATCACCTGTGTTTAGATTTTCTCCAGATCCTGAAACAGTCTCACAATATTTGTTAAAACAGTTGGTAACTAAATCATGATCAAATAGCCAATAGGACCAGAACCAACCGCATAGGGTGTGTGTTCATTGAAAGTCACATTGGCTGATTCCTCAACAATTCCAGTTCTGAGTTTGTATACTCTGTAAGCCTTAGCTTAGGAAGAGTATCCAATGAAGTGTCCATTATCTGATTTCTCAGCAAACTTGGGAATTTGATCTTTGGTGTTCAAGATGGTGCAAGGACATCCAAATGACCTGAGAAAACTAATGAAAGGTTTCCTTTTATGCCAAAGTTCATAAGGAGTCTTACCATGAGTCTTAACCACTAAAACTCTATGTTGCACATAGCAGGAAGTGTTGATTGCCTTTGCCCAGACGGTGATGGGCAGCTTAGAGTCAGACAAGATGGTTCTTGCAGCTTCAATCAATGTCCTGTTTCTCCTCTCAGCAACACCATTTTGCTGAGTCCTGGGAGCACTATATTGTCTTGTAATACCTTTTTCATCACAAAATGTATCAAGGATTTGGTTCTTGAATTCAGTTCCTCGATCACATCTTATGATTTTGACCTTGTGATCATATTGATTCTCAATCTTCAAGATGAAACTCTTTAGAATCTTAGGAGTCTCATCCTTAGTTCTAAGGAAGAAAACCCATGTGAATCTTGTAAAGTTATGTGTGATCACCAACAGTAAGAGGTCCTTCCTAGACTCATTACACTGGTGGGGCCAAAGAGATCCACATGTAACAAGTGAAGGGGAGTAGTGATAGAGTTCTTTTCCTTAGGCTTGTGAGACACCTTGTGTTGCTTGCCTTTCAGACATGCAACACAATGGTCATTACTTGTAAACTCTTTCTTTGGCATTCTAGTTAACAAATCATTCTTAATAATTTTATTCATATTCTTAAAGTTTACATGGCACATTCTTTTATGCCATAGGAAAGACTCATAACTATTTACTTTAGACAGAAAGCATGAATCTTATCCAGAGGGAGATGTTTCTTGCAAATCCATCTTGTACATGTTCCCTTTCCTGCGGGCTCTAAGAAAAATATGCTCATGAGGAATGACCACCCCAGGCTTGAGAACAATGCACTCATGCCTAGTAAAGAGCATGTTAGGACTCTGATCACAAAATTTGGATAGACTCAGAAGATTCTTGACAAAGTTTACCTTTTCAATGCTGAGCTTACCATTTGTGTGCTTGCCCCTTCCAGAAATAACCACCTTCATCTCCTCCAAAAGCAACTGGCCCTCCATCAATCCTTTCAAAGTTCTAGAGTAGTGACCTATTGCCTGTCATGTGCCTCGAACAACCACTGTTAATGATCCAGACATTTTTGTTTGTCTTGAGCTGTCCCTTCATAAAGAAAATGATTAGTTACATTTTGAAACCCAAGCCTTACTTATCTTGGTCTCACTAATTGAAACAGAAGGTAATGCAATAGTAATAGATCCTACGGTTGTGCTAAGAGGATCTTCAGTTGTTGATGATGGAAAATTTTCAGTCACTTGGTCTTTCTTAGACTTCCACACCACCTTTGGAGTATTGGACTTGACCTTCAACACTTTGGAAGCTTTTGATACTTTAGAAGTTTTTAGGACTTAACCTTCGAAAGATTCTGCAGACACTACAGTAGACTTCAGTGCTTCGGAAGTATTCCTTTCTTCCGAGACCAACTTTTCTTCCGAAGGCAATTTTCCATTTGCCTTCTTCTTAGATTTGGAGCTTCTGAAGAAAACAAGTTTTCCTTCCGAAGCTAGAATCTTCTTAGAACTCTTGGAAGTCCTTGGTTTGATAATGTGAAGAGTACCCTTGGGATTATGGAAAATCCTTAGCAAGATGAGTAGTACTCTCACACATAACACATTCCATTTTCTGCTTCCCAAGAGCCTTCTGCTGGGAATGAGACTGACTCTGGTCATATCCCTTCTCCACCCTCATCTTCCTGATCAAGTTCTTTCTCATTGACTTGGTTATCACAGTCTTCTTCATCACCTTAGAAGGATAGTGGCCCTTCTTAGAATCCTATCCTCTTCACTCAAAGGATCTATGAGAGGAAGCTCATCTTCATAAGTTCCACACCTAGGTGATCTTGCAAACAAGATTGTGTGTGGAGGAGCTATCTCATTTGATCCTAGTCCCTGTTAGTTTTGATAGCACACCTTATTGTGCAGGGACGAGGATATCATGTTCTTCAAGGTCTCTTCTTTAATAACACATTTGTTTGCCTAGGCTTTGCTGATCACAAGCTCAGCCTGGCACTCAGTCAACTTGGTTATGAGATCCTTTATTTGAGTCCTAAAATCTGTATTCTCATGTTTTAGAACTAAAATAGTTTTCTCTAAATCCTTTATCTTCAGTTTATAATCATTTTCAGACTTTCTAAAATCAACTTTTAAAATGTTTAAGGACTCAAGCTCATATCTCATTTCCAAGTTATATGACCTGTATCTATTAACATTAGAAATGCATTCAGGGGTACAAAGATATTCCAATACCTTGGCTTCATCATGATCTACCATCAGTGCTTGGTTTGGAGAAGCATCTTCCACCTGAAAGCTCTAATCAAAGCAACCATCTTCAACAAAAACATCAGCCTGCTGCTTTGGCTTCACATTTTGGAGAGCTTTGTCAGTGTAGTTAGGTCTTGACTGTGTTTAGCCACCATTTGATCTAGTTTCCTTACACTCCCTGGCAAAGTGGCCCATCAAGTTACACTTGTAACACTTGACTTTGCCTTTGTCCAGGCCAAACGTTCCATTAGTTGCATTGCTTGGAAACTTCCTTCCAGTCCGATTGTAGAACTTCTTGGCTCTATGAGTGAGAAGAGCCATCTGGTGGGCTATCTCCATGTACTCCAGATCATCTAGATGAATACAGTCCAGGTCTTCAAGGGTGAAAAGAAAGCTGCCACAACTTTTATCAAAAGACACAATGGCTTGAGAAGAACTTGTCTCTTGGAAGGGGCTTCCTTGAGTGTAGTTCTCCTTTGGTATTTCTGAGAAGGTGATGAAAGGACCCTTTGGTGAGTTGTCAGGGTAGCATATGAGATGATGTTAGGGTTCTATGCTATCCCTTTCAACCACATGCAGGGTTGAACCCATTTGATTGTTGAAGTTTCTAGATGAACCTTACATGTTCATCTCTATCTGGTAGCCACTGAGAATCCCATATAACTCTGTCAGAGTGAGAGTTTTGAGATTTCCAGTCCTCTTGATCACCACACAATAGCGTGTCTATTGCCTAGGAAGTGAGGACATGAACTTCCTTACAATGTCCCTGTTCTCAAGAGGAACTCCTCCATCCATAAGGGCATCCATAATCTCCACATACCTAAAGTATTACTGAGTCATGGTTTCACCTATTTTGAAGGTGAAGTTTTCAAACTACTACTTCAGGTGATCCTTCTTGTTCTCCTTAGCTTCAGAGGAACCCTCATACATCAGTTTCAATACATCCCACAACTGTTTAATTGTTTTGCATTTCTTGAAACCACTGAATACAGAGTTTAGAAGAGCAGTCTGTAGGGCTGTCATGGCTTTTCTATCAATCTTTACTCTATTCCTGTCTTCATTAGAGTAGTTTGCCACAGCCTTAGGAATCATACCAGCACCAGTAGCAGAAAAGGTGCTTGGTATGTAAGGTCCATTCTCAACAGACTCACAAATTCTTGAGTCTAGAGACCTGATGAAACCTTCCATTCTAAGGCACCGGGTGTCAAAGTCATTAAGAGTGATTAGTGGGGACTTGTTCATGGTTCCAGTTTCCGTATCAGTCTTGGAAATGGCCGCCATTTGAAAAGTTGAGTATTTGTGTGTGAGAGGGATCTTAAGATGGTGAAATCTTATATCAAGAGCCTAGAAAGCTCTAATACCAAATATAGGACCGGTGAAGGGGGTCACTTACAACACAACAACACAAAGAGGAGAATAACTAAACTTTATCAAATTGTCAACTGGTTTTATCACAAGTATAGACACTAAGAACACAAGTAATTTATGAGACAGAACACAAGAGCAAGATACACAAGTGTATGGGTTTCAAGATTGTAGTATATTGCTTTCTCAATGTTCTATTACAAGTGTTACAAAAGCATAAAAGAAAGATACAAGAACATTAGATACTTATACTACATCCTACAGCCGGCCATACTATGAAATTCAGTTGGATACAATTGACTAGACATAAAACAAAATCAATTGTAGAGTCAAAAGGCAAATTGCCTTTTGACTAGTGACTATGACATGCCATAGCTCACATCCTTATATATTACAAAAAAGGATTAAGTACATGAAGTAGAAAGTTACAACCTTAAGACCTCAATGTACAGTTACCAAAAGCATGGACCTTTTCACCAACTCATGTAAGTTGGTGACTTTACAGAATTATAGTGGAAAAGGGTCCAGCTTTATGGAAAAGTACATCAGATAAAGTATGTTACTAAAAGTCTTCGGAAGAAATCTGTCTTCAAGAGTTGAGCTTCGGATGACTTCGTCTCTAAGGCTTCGGAAGACTTCATCTTTTGCTTCGGAAGATATTGGTCTTGGCTTCGGAAGATTTTACACTTAGAGTATTTTCTATTGCATGTGTAAAATTTCCTAAGCATTCTTCTTCAATGCACTTGTGCAACATGCAGGATAGACTTTGGATGTTTAGGTTGCATCAGCCTCTTCAAATATTCTCTACAGAGGGGCAGATGGATTAAGCAGGGTATTCACTTTGACCCTAGAGGAAGCTAGAGTGGACCTTAATGTTGTGTCTGGTGCATTTCTGGTCAATGACATTCATGCTTCTATATTATTTGACTCTAGTGCTAGTTGGAGATTTATTTCTGCTATCTTCTAGGATGAGTTGCCTATTAGGAGTAGTAAGATTGATGAGCCCTATGATGTAGAAAGTTCTATTGGTGCGTCTACCAGGATTTCTGATGTGGTAGAAAATTGTGATATAGAATTGGATGACCATTAGTTCTCTACTAGGTTGTTTGTGATGTCCTTAGGAGGATTTGATGTAGTCCTAGGGATGGATTGTTTAGCAATGTATAAGGCCAATATTGTGTGTCGTAAGAAGATGATTTGATTTACTATGCCCGATGGGAGTTTGCTGATGGTTTATGGTTATAGAGTTTGAATGGTTCTGAAAGTATGAGGTATGGATGTGGTGCCTACCTGGCCTATGTAAAAGATGTGGATGCATCAGAACCACGATTGGCGGATGTATTAGTTGTGTGTCACTTCCTGGACGTGTTCTTGAAGGATTTGCCAGGTGTGCCACCTAACTGTGAGATTGAGTTCTGAATTGATCTAATTCCTAGTGCTCAACCTGTTGCTAAGGCGTATTACTGTTTAGCTCCTTCTAAGATGAAGGAACTAATGACTCAGTTGCAAGAGTTGCTTAATAAGGGGTTAATTCAACCAAGTATCTCTCCATGGGGCTCTCTCGTCTTGATTGTGAAGAAGAAGGATGATAGCATAAGGATGTGTATTGACTATCGTGTGTTGAACAAGTTGACAGTGAAGAATCGCTATCCATTACCGAGGATTGATGACTTGTTTGATCAGCTCCAAGGTGGTAGTTAGTTCTTGATGATTGATCTTCAATCGGGATATCATCAGTTGAAGGTGTAGAAGCTATATTCCTAAAATAGTTTTTCGTACATGTTATGGACACTAGCTGCTTTTATGGATTTGATGAATCGAGTGTGTCAGCCGAAGTTGGATAGATCAGTGATTGTTATCATTGAAGACATTCTGATTTATTAGAAGAGTGAAGATGAGCATACCGGTCATATTTGGGAAGTGTTGGAGATGCTCAGGAGGGAGAACTTGTATGCCAAGTTCTTTAAATGCATGTTCTGGTTGTGAGAGGTTCAGTTTTTAGGTCATGTTGTTAATCATGAAGGGATTATGGTGGATCCAGCAAAGGTTGAAGTGGTGATGCAATGGAAGCCCCCAAAGACGCCATCTGAGATTTGTAGTTTCTTTGGTTTGGCGGGCTACTATAGGAGGTTCATCTAGGACTTCTCCAAAACAGCTTCACCATTAACCAAGTTGACCCATAAGGATGTAAAGTTTGTATGGGGTCTAGAGCAAGAGAGTGCCTTTGAAGAGTTAAAGACAAGGTTGACTCAAGCTCCTGTCTTGACACTGCCTGAACGGTATGAAGACTTGGGGGTCTATTTGTGTTAGGATCTGGTATTTGAACAAAACACCAACTGTTTAACGTGTTAAACCAAATCAAATAGTGCGGAATCCTATTTGATTGGCGATCCAATCAGTGAGAACGCACGTAGACACAATGATGTATTGAATCTAACATCAAGAATCGATTAGGAATCGATCTACAACGTTCTATGAACTTGGAGTACGAACTTAGAGGTTCTAGAAGGCTAGGGTACGTCTGGAGCCGAAGTGGATTCAATTCTTGCGTTTTTCCACGAACTAAGTGGTATTTATAGGTTAGGATTACTCATTCGTGCGACTGAACCATTAGTATAGTTCATTCATGCGATTGTGCTATATGGTTGAACCATTCGCACGACTGAGTGTTCAGTCGTGCGACTAAGTCAGTTGCATGAAGTTGTTCAGGCGTATGAACTATTTAGGTGCATGGACACTCAGTCGCATGACCATTCGAACTGCACTGCTGGGGCGCATGGTCCAGTTGGACGCATGAGAACTTCACTTAACCAAGTTTGAATGTATTCATTATTATAAATTTACGTATATCAATTCAAACAATCGCAAACCTATATAATCAATTCAATAAACGTTACACAACTCATTAATGAAATATTAAACCTTATAGATCACAATGAAATATCAATATTCATTAAGTACACAATAAGGCATTCAAGACATATTACATTGAGATCAGGATCTAGGTACATATATGTATCAACAAACTCCCCTTTGGACTTAGATCTATCTATTGTCTTACATCTTTCATCACCTCTTCATACTTCTTGTACTTCTCTTCTCTTGTGACTCCTGCGTGTATCTCGAATGCAAAGCAGAGTCGTATCACATTTTGGAATTGGAGGGCTTGTACAATATCTTGCATGTCATAGAACAGTGACCACTTGTATAATGTGTAGACATCTTCAGCTGACAAGTTTGTAAGCCATATCGGGTCAAATACCCTGATAGTATCCATTCTGCCCACTTTGTTCAGAACTATGACCGCCTCCCCTGTTCTCCAATCATAGTACCACCACTTAAAGTGTGGAGTGA
>BJCM01268911.1:0-11282 GCA_018326385.1 Flaveria bidentis
GTATTGATGCGCAAGAACAAGATGAATTTCAACAGCGTGTTCTTCGTGAATTCTTGGAACTGAATGTTTTTTTACACAATTTCTTCTTCTTTCTTTCTTTCTTTCCCAAGAGCGTAACCCTTTGATACCAATAGTTGGTGGAGAGAGATCAAACACAAGTTTCAAATGGATGAATGCAGAGAATATATTCTTGTAAGTATGATTCATCTATTGACAAATGAAGGGTTTACATGGTATTTATAAGTACTAACTTTGCGGGATATCCACAGGTAACCGGGTTACTTAACTACCAAGCAGTAACTAACTTACCTATACTAAACATAATTGTACAATTGTCACACTAAACTTATAATAACATATATATACACTAATTTAGTTTAACCTTCAACACTCCCCCTTAAACTAAATTAAGGTTGAGAAAGTCTTCATCTTTCCACTTCATAATAGCATAGGTTCATCTTCCTCGTATTGAATAAGATGAGCTTCCTCCTGTTCTATGTTCTTCCACTTGTTCTTCCATTTGGTGCATTCATATGCAAAATGACCATAGTTTCCACAACTGAAACATCTAAATTTATTTTTGTCTTTGTCTTCTCGACTCACATCTTTCTCATGATTTTTCTTTTCTTTGATGAAGTCTCTTTCTTGTCTTTCGTTGAAGTTTCTTCCACGACCTCTACCGCGGATTTGATTACCACGTCCTCTACCAAAGTACCTACTTTCAGAATGATTAGTTGAAGTTGCCATTAGGAGCTTAGCTTGATGATTTCCTTCTAGGTCGTCATGACTTTTAAGGCATTCCTCAAATGCTGTTATTCTTCCTACTGCTTCTTCAAATGGCATTTTGTCTATTTCTGAATATTGCTCGATAGATGCCACTATTGGTAGAAACTTCTTAGGAACGGAATTAAGTAACTTTCTTATGATTATTTTATCTTTAAGAGTAGTGCCAAGACTTTTGAATTTGGCTCTTATGCTGCTCAACTTGCTTGCAAAGTTATTTACGCTTTCATTTTTTTTCATCTTTAACGTCTCTAACTCGCTTCTCAAGGTTTGTAGACGTGCCTTTTGAACTAGATCTGCTCCAAGGTATCGAACTTTAATTGATTCCCAAAGTTCTTTTGCACTTTCACAATGTGCTACTTGCATTAGTATATCTTCGGGTAATGTTTGGAAGATGATTGCCTTGGTTGTATACACTTTCTTTTCATCTACATCTCATTTTGCATCAATTGTTTCCAAAGACCATAAGCCTTTAAGATCGTTTCCATTAATAATGCCCATGAGGTGTAGTTTGACTCGGTTAATTTAGGACATTGGAGTGATATGTTCCCTTGTTCACGTATTGGTGTCGATGTACTTGCTGATTTTTCTATCATGTTTTCTTGCTTAATCTTCTTGGATCTTTTATTTCCTATCTTGCTTTTGATTTGCTATGTTCTAGTCTTACTTGCTTGAACTTTGCTTCTTGCTAATCGATTCAAGAATGAATCGTCTTGCTTGTTGCTTTGATTTGCCACAAAGGTCTTCTTTTTTACTTTGCCACACAGGTCTTCTTGCTTAGCAACACAGGTCTTCTTTCGATAAACACCACACAGGTGGTCTTTGCTTGTTTCGCCACACAGGTCGAACTTGCCACACAGGTCTTCTTACTTCTTTCGCCACACAGGTCGAACTTGCCACATAGGTCTTTTCTTTTATTCGCCACACAGGTGGAACTTAATTGCTTGCCACACATGACTAATATGCCACACAGGTCTTTGACTTGCTATGAACAACACAGGTTCGGGTATATAAACTTCCAAAAGTTTAAAAGAATTTTTTTTGACTTTCCCTTAGTCAAACTTGATTATTTTGACTTTTTTAAAAAATCAAAAATAATTTTGTATTTGATTTATCCTTAAAAAAACAAAACTTTAGTATTTTTTTCTTTATTTTTGAATATTAAAATCATGTTTTGAAAATATATCAAAATGTTCCTATTAATGAATCCTTCGAAAGATTAAAGTCAAATATCCTTTTGACTTTTTCTTTTAAGTAAAATATAATATTCAAAAACGGTTTTTCTCTTTGTTTGAATTTTCAAACAAAAGTCAAAATTGACAAATGAAGATCCCCATAAGTTTCTGATTCGGTCGAACAAACAATTGTTTTGTAGGGGATGTTCGATTCTGATTTTTTTAATCGATGATTGTTGTTGAATCGTTTGTGATAAACGATTACTTAATCAAGAACTTGGTTTTGTTTCTTTTTGATTTGAATCACGGGTTTAGAAACTTGAAAGATTCGATCCGTGTATATGATTCTTGAAAGTTGAAATGATTTCGTAATTGATTCTTGAACGAAATGGGTTTAAGGGATCTGATTGAAAAAATATATTAATTTGAATACTTCTTTGTTTTGTTTGAATTGCCGTTGTCTCGCCGGGAAATCGGTATGCTCCGATTTATTGAAAAAATACAATTTTGGGTTCTTGATTCTGATGATCCTTTGATCGATTGTTGATGGTGATCACGTCTCTGATCAATAAACACATTCCTTGTTTTTGATTTGTTCCAATTTTGTATATCTGTATTGATGCGCAAGAACAAGATGAATTTCAACAGCGTGTTCTTCGTGAATTCTTGGAACTGAATGTTTCTTTACACAATTTCTTCTTCTTTCTTTCTTTCTTTCCCAAGAGCGTAACGCTCTGATACCAATTGTTGGTGGAGAGGGATCAAACACAAGCTTCAAATGGATGAATGCAGAGAATATATTCTTGTAAGTATGATTCATCTATTGACAAATGAAAGGATTACATGGTATTTATAGGTACAAACTTAGCGGGTTATCCATGGGTCCTAACAGGGTTACTTAACCACCAAGCAATAAGTAACTTACCTATACTAAACATAATTATACAATTGTCATACTAAACTTATAATAACATATATATACACTAATTTAGTTTAACCTTCAACAATCAAGAGCCTAAACGATCCTAAAAAGGCCAACATAAATGTCTTCTTCCAATGTACCATGCAAAAACGCCGACTTCACATCCATTTGAAGGATACTACAATCGTGTTGTGCTGCAATGGCAAGCATCATTCTGATGGTGTCCATCCTAGCCACCAAGGTAGATACTTCCGAATATTCGACTCCCTTTTCTTGACCATACCCCTTTGCGACCAAATGTGCCTTGTATTTTTCGACACCACCTTTCTCATTCAGCTTCGTCTTATAGATGAACTTTACGCCAATACATTTGGTGTTTGATGGCAAATCTACAAGCTCCCATGTCTGATTTTTTCTAATTGACTCCATCTCAACATCCATGGCCTTTTGACTTTTAGCAGCATCTTTATAAGTAACCGGATCTTGATGATTCTATTCGAATGCATTTGCTTCAACTTCATTGTTGCAATCGGTGACATATTCTCGAAGGTAACTTGGAGGTCGTCGCAGTCCACCCTCCCTTGCTTTCGCTAACTTGTTCCAACATTAGGTTCTGTTGAAACAGGTTCGTGAACTTCTTCCATTTCGCCTTCACAGTCGTTATCAGCACCAATACTTGAACCTTCACCACTCCATGTCAATTCGACTTCAACTTTTTTGCTTGACTTTGAACTCCAATCCCACTGTTTGTTTTCTTCAAATATCACATCTTTACTTGTGATAATTTTCATGGTTGTTAGGTTGAGAAGTCGATAGGCTTTGGATTCCTCACTAAGGCCCGTAAAAATGCATGTATGTTCTTATCATCTAGTTTTGTCCTTTTCTCCTTTGTTACATGCACATGTACTAAACACCCCCATACTTTGAAGTGTTCCACAGTAGGCTTTCTTCCACTCCACGACTCTTGTGAAGTCACATCATGAAATACTTTTGTAGGAAATCTATTGAGTACATGTTAAGTTCACACCACTGCTTCTGCCCAAAAGATTTTTGACATTCTTTTATCAAATAGTAGTATGACTACCATATTCATCACTCTCCTATTTTTATGCTCAACAATACCATTTTGTTGTGGTGTAAAACTTGTTGTCAACTGTCTTCTAATACCATTATTCCTGCAGAAAGCTTGAAACGAGTCGGAGACATACTCTTCGCCACGGTCAGTTCTAAAAGCCTAGACTTATAATACCTGAAATATATATTCATATATATAGTGAATAAAGAAATAAGTAAAAAAATATTTTTGAAAGGTGTAAAATTACGTAAGCAAGGGAAACATATATATATATATATATATATATATATATATATATATATATATATATATATGTATGTATGTATACATATTATAATATATATGTAAATCAAATTGAGTTGAAAAAGGAATACGTATACTTTAAATTGTTCCACACTATTTCGAAAATTTTTGGCTTTTCTTGTGAACCACCGACTTCAATCTATATCCGAATAATCGGTTCCAACAAACTTATAACAAAACTCTCGAAATCAATGGGAACTCAATCACGTTTCAACCGCTCTTCAATCGTGGATTTATACCTTTCAAAGCCTTCAACTTCCTTCATTAAAACCCTCATTTGCCTAACCTCGATTCTCCTACCTTCGGCGTTTACGTTCGAGCCACCGCGAAAGACTTATGTCCACCGGAAACCACCAACAATACCCTTGTTGTTGCTAATCCACAGCTGCTCCATCATGGAAACACTTACTTTGCATCCGATCCAATTCTAGACCCTTGAGTTGGCCTAATTTTGACACAAAAAGTCTTCTCACGTTTGTGTAAAACTATCACTGTCTCGACTTTCGATTGGGGTCTATTCTACTACTTGAGGTAACGAGTCAATCTACTCTCTTTTCCTTATATCTTGTATCGCTGGAGTGTCGATTAAATAATTTGATAACCCGTTCCGATAACACATGCAGCCGGTAATACATCCGTAAAAGTTGTGCTTGTTGTTCAAGTTCTCTTCCAAATTGGTCCAGATTATTTTGCTATTAAGGTAAGCATCTTGATCACCCGCTAGTATATGGTTTATGTGAATCTGTTTTGTTTTCTGAAGACTAGAAATTCACTAATAGAAGATCACATAATTTGAACATACAAATCATAATCATGAGTTAGAGCATGTGTTGAATTGAGCTTTTATTAATTCATGATCATCTTGTTATATCATGAATTCTAAAGTGATGCACATGAATGTTCCATATTTCTTATTTTCTGACGTTCACATTAGTTTTCTTTTGAAGTTGTCAATCTAATTGTTTTGGTAGATTAAAAGAGGTTGATTTTATAAGGCTTAAACAATACAATTTGTATATAATGATTATTAAAATATTACAATATTGGAGGAACATTAATAGATTAGAGCTCCTGTAGGGAATTTGAAAACGTACTATCTCACCTCAAATATTTATATGCATACTAATTAAAACAATTAGACTTTATTGGTTAAATGAAAATTTAAACAAATGAAATAATAACAACAACAATGATTGTAATTTTGTGTTTTGTCATCTGTTACTACATAGTGAATCACCCACTATATTTAAGTTGTATAGCTTAAACATTATGTAACTAAACCATAGGTTCTCGTACGGATTGAGGGTGCCTTTATTTGGATAATTCTTACATTTGACTAACAAAGGTACGGATTCTTAATTCTTGTCTCCTATTTGATTCCCGTTCATCTCTAGTTTTGATTCCTGTCATACATAGTTACTTTGCTTTTGATTATTTTATAAGTAGCTAGACTACTTTATATTTCTGATATTTGTTACCCGAGCTCTCCCTATCTTGGGGGTGACCAAGACATGTTATTGCGGCATCAATAACATGGCACCAACCGTGGCAGTGAGTTGAGATCACGGCGTCTCTAAAAAGGACTCCAAATTTATATTGGCCGTTCTGTTATATTATTATATACTCAGAGGCGTATGGATCGATCCTACGTTAGTTATGTATTTCCTTATGGATGGTTGCACACCATTTCACTTAGGACTCTGGTGAATGGTTTGTATATCTCCCCATACTCCATTTCACATCGGTTCACGGGCTCACTACCTATGTTCCCTCTGTTCAGTTATTATATGATATGATTATTAGCTCGGGTTATGTTTTATTTGATATTATGTTATCCTTTGTCATCATTATATCTGTTTATTTTTGTTACCTGTTATTCCATTCACTGAGCGTTATGCTCAGGCGTGCTTTTGTTTTCATGCACGTCAGGTCAGTAGGGCCATCCAGGAGGGGAGTGAAGAGTGGAATTCTACATAAAGAAGAGTTTATTTAATTTGATGTAATGACTTTTCTGTTCGGTTTAAAATAGTGTTTTATTTAGGGATATTTAACTTTTAATCATTTGAATAATGAAATTATGTTTTGGATTTTGATTACTGTGATAGTGACACGTCAGCCTTTTTGGGTTGGGGTGTTACAGTTATGGTATCAGAGCCTGGTTCTTTCCTATAGAAACTTAAAATTTTTAAAACTAAAAAATGTGAGGTAATGGGTGGACATGGGGTTTTGGTTCTAATCTTCCGCTTAATCTATACCTACCTGCTTATGCGTAAATCTTGGTCTTTAGTTATCATGGCTCCAAATAGACGCACGAACGACCGAAATGTTGGGAATAACTCTTCATCTGATAATCCTCTGGAAACTCTCGTTGCTAATGCCCTAAACGCAGCTATTACCGGATTACTCCTAATCTGATGACTCAGACCGCTCAAACAGTCGTTCAACAGATGCAACAAACGAATTTTGGTGGAAACAATACAGGACCAACACCTAGTGGAAACAACACAGCACCACCTCTTGGCGGAAATGCAACACCACCTGTGGCTGAGATTCATGTTTGGCTTGAGCGCTTTATGAAGCAAAGACCAAGATCTTTTAGTGATGTTGCTACACTGATGGATGCTCAGAACTAGATAGCCCATGTGGAAAAGATTTTCGAGGTGCTAGGAGTTGGTGATGTATTTAAAACTAGGTTGGCTTCTTACAAACTAGAGGATGATGCTCTTGTTTGGTGGGAAGGGGTCAAACTTGCACTTGGCGGAGAGAGTTATGCTGCTACCCTTCCTCGGGCTGACTTCCGCACTATATTCTTCCAAAAGTATTTCTCTGAAGTGGAATGAAATGAGTATGCATGGGAATATGCATCTATTGACCAATGAAATGAGTATGCATGGGAATATGCATCTATTGACCAACGAGATGATATACCCTTCAAAGCCTTCAACTTCCTTCATTAAAACCCTAATTTGCGTAACCTTGATTCTCCTACCTTCTGTGTTTACGTTCGAGCCACCGCGAAAGACTTATGTCCACCGGAAACCACCAACACAACAACCCTTGTTGTTGCTAATCCACCGCCGCTCCATCGTGGAAAAACTTGCGTTGCATCCGATCCAATTCTAGACCCTTGAGTTGGCCTAATTTTGACACACAAAGTCTTCTCACGTTTGTGTAAAACCATCACCGTCTCGACTTTCGATCGGGGTTTATTCTACTACTTGAGGTAACGAGTCAATCTACTCTCTTTTACTTATATCTCGTATTACTGGAGTGTCGATTAAAAGAGTCGATAACCCGTTCTAATAACGCATGCAGCCGGTAATACATCCGTAAAAGTTGTGCTTGTTGTCCAAGTTCTCTTCCAAATTGGTCAAGATTATTTTTCTATTAAGGTAAGCATCTTGATCACCCGCTAGTATACGGTTTATGTGAATCTGTTTTGTTTTCTGAGGACCAGAAATTCACTAATAGAAGATCACATAATTTGAACATACAAATCATAATCATGAGTTAGAGCGTGTGTTGAATTGAGCTTTTATTAATTCATGATCATCTTGTTATATCATGAATTCTGAAGTGATGCATGTGAATGTTCCATATTTCTTATTTTCCGACCTTTACATTAGTTTTCTTTTGAAGTTGTCAATCGAATTGTTTTGGTAGATTAAAAGAGGTTGATTTTATAAGGCTTAAACAATACGATTTGTATATAATGGTCATTAAAATATTACAATATTGGAGGAACATTAATAGATTAGAGCTTCTGTAGGGAATTTGAAGACGTACTTTCTCACCTCAAATCTTTTTATGCATACTAATTAAAACAATTAGACTTTATTGGTTAGATGAGAATTTAAACAAATGAGATAATAACAACAACAATGATTGTAATTTTGTGTTTTGTCATCTGTTATCACATAGTGAATCACCCACTATATTTAAGCTGTATAGCTTACACATTATGTAACTAAACTGTAGGTTCTCGTACGGATTGAGGGTGCCTTTATTTGGATTATTATTACATTGACTAACAAAGGTACGGATTCCTAATTCCTGTCTCATATTTGATTCCCGTTCATCTCTAGTTTTGATTCCTGTCATACATAATTAGTTTGCTTTTGATTCTTTTATAAGTAGCTAGACTACTTTATATTTCTGATATTTGTTACGCGAGCTCTCCCTATCTTTGGGGTGACCAAGATATGTTATTGCAGTATCAATAACATGGCACCAACCGTGGCGGTGAGCTGAGATCACGGCGTCTCTAAAGAGGACTCCGAATTTATATTGGCCGTCCTGTTATATTATTATTTCCTCAGAGGTGTATGGATCGATCCTAGGTTAGTTATGTATTTCTTGATGGATTGATGCACACCATTTCATTTAGGACTCTGGTGAATGGTTTGTATGTCTGCCCATACTCCATTTCACATTGGTTCATAGGTTTGCTACCTGTGTTCCCTCTGTTTAGTTATTATATGATATGATTATTAGCTCGGGTTATGTTTTATTTGATATTATGTTATCATTTTTCGCCATTATATCTGTTTATTTTTTTATCTGTTATTCCGTTCACTGAGCGTTATGCTCAGGCGTGCTTTTGTTTTCATGCATGTTAGGTCAGCAAGGCCATCCGGGAGGGGAGTGAAGAGTGGAATTCTGCATAAAGAAGAGTTTATTTAATTTGATGTATTGACTTTTCTGTTGGGTTTAAAATAGTGTTTTCTTTTTGGATATTTAACTTTTAATCATTTGAATAATGGAATTATGTTTTGGATTATGATTACCGTGATAGTGACACGTCAGCCTTTTTGGGTTGGGGTGTTACAAGACTAGACGTCCGGTCTCAGTTTTGACTCAACCTTTAAATTCTTTAAAATAGTTAAGAGCCTCAGATTTTTCAAAGATTAAATATACCAACGCATTCTACTAAAATCACAATAAAACTCAAGAAATACCTTTTACCATCATGTGAGGGTGGAGAGAGGGGTCCACAAATGTCATAATGCATTAATTCCAGCCTTTCACTTGCCCTCCAAGAGCTAGCCTTTGGAATCGGATTCCTATGCTTCTTCCTAACACAACACTCCATACACACATCTTCATTTACTTTAAGGCACCTGCTGGGGACACCGTAGGGATTTTTAAGGGGAGACCAGACCTAACCTTCATGGCTAGGCCTAACAGTGAGAGTTTGAAGACTAACACTGATGGTTTGCCCAAGTCGTGACCTCTAATAAAGAGGCACGGGTTTTAGAAAGTACATGAGAAAAAGTACACGGATAAAGAGGCATGGGTGGAGCAGAAACCATCACATTTTGACCTAACCATAACGGTTAGTGTACTAGGTAATAGATGTACGAGGTAAATTTCCATAATTCTCGGGTACCAAACACATTGAACCGTCACAGTTTGGCCAAATCCTGACGGTTTCTAGTCCTGATTTCACTATTTACAACCATTTTCATGATTTCATGCAACTAACAATCATGAAACATAACGAAAGAAAATTCATCATTCCAAAAACACATACTTTGAAAACTATTCTCACACTTTCCTTTAGCTAAAACCTGCTTTATTTGACAAGTAAAAGTTATGATTGCTAATAACTAAATTGTTAATATAGAATAGGGTCTTTTTTATAATATCTATGTATTGTGTCCCTTTAACCAAGATACCCTAGCAAATTGTGTTCATTATGAAGATACAAGAAAAAGTCATGTATTCATATCTCTTTGCACGTGTCTTTGATTTTATTTCTAGTGATTTTATAATGTTGTAAACCTAAGCCGAAACAAGTCTTTAATTGCCTTTGAACCATCTACTTTTGAATTTCAAAAACTTGGTCTAGTATAGATCTGTAGTCATCATCCAACCTCTTTTGAATTTTTTGTTTCAAAACTTTCCATTTTTGTAATTTGGAGGTGGATCCGTGGGCCTTTAAAGCTGAAACTAAGTTGAGAGCTTGTGTAATATAGATGTTCCATTGACAACCTTCTTGATGAGATCCCTGGTCAAAGTTAACCACTAGAAAACCTATTGAATTCTTATTCCATATTATTAAGTGCGGCAAACATGTTTAACAACTTAAACAATTTGATTGCTTTTTTTAGCTTTTGTAATTATGTTCTTGCATTTGATAAACTTCGTGTTCCTGATAGGAGTGTGATGTCCATAAATCTAGTTCACCAAAAAACCTGGTCATAGAGTGTGTACTCTACTTCAAGAAAATGCTTCACTACAAACTCTAGATGCCTCCCACATTTATTAATGTAACCTTATATATCTTGGACGCTATTTGTCACACCCCTCTAGAAGCAGAAACACGAGGAAACGATGGACAAGATTGTCATAAGACATTGGGTGTCCAAGAGAATCACTAAAGGCATTCTCTTTAAATGGGTCATGACGTCGCCCTACACATAGGAACACGTGCCAAGTATAGTCATCCAAAAACAACATACCATAAATGCATAAATACTCCAAAGTTCCATTTAGGAACAAACCAGCACCAGTAAAAAACAATCCCAAATACAAACCAACAATTACAATCCAACAATCAAACAATCCAAAACAAGTCTAACATGTACCAAAGTTGTATGTGGATAAGAGTACATAGTAGTCATAAATATCAGCATAAGTCTAAGTCAGTCCAAGTCCAATTACCCTAATTATATTCACCCAAGGGAAATCCCAGGCCAAGTCAGTCTCGACTAGTATACTGATGATAGGGGTGGGGGTCAACCCGTTAGTACTAACAATACCTATCCATGTGTAACACCCGGTTATTTCTTAAAAACAAAAGAAAGGATAAGAGTTGAAAAATAAAGAAAGGAAATGCCAATAAACCCAAGTGGAGGGACTAAAAGTGTCCAAAAGGACAAAATCTTTAAAAAGTTAGTGTAAAGGTGGGCATGGCCGCCCACCCTCCCTTCACACCACTTTTCATTCGGTTAGAGAGAGAGAGCAAAAACTCTCGGTTTGAAGGAGAAGGAGAAGAAAAGGCTGAATTCAAGGTAAGAAT
>BJCM01268912.1:0-13326 GCA_018326385.1 Flaveria bidentis
GTGGGGTGGAGCACATGGCATTGGTCCGAATGAAAGTAAAGATGTAATGACGAATGTACAAAATGAACACACGAATGATGAAGATAATAATGATATTATCTATGTGTACGTATGATGTGTGAAGACATGTTAAAGTAATGAATGGTTTAATGAAAGTAAAAGTATGTTTTAATGTAAAATTAGAACTCACTGAGCAACGCTGACTTTTTTTTTCATTTTTTTTTGAGTTGGCATGTGAGCATTGCTGAGGATGGCGCGGGGTAGCTACTTGGCATTGGGATGACATTCTTTTGTTAATGTTTTTGCATTATAATGCGAACAAATGAAATCGTGTAATGAATATTGTATTATTTTGCAAAAGCATTGTTAATGAAAATGTTGTTCTTAAATGTTTCCGCTGCAATGTTTATTTCATATTAATGTAGTTATATGTTTTATGAGCGATGATTGGCCAGCTGTAAGTGTCCCGTGGACGGGGCCTTACAACATTGTTTGGAGACAACGAAGTTACTATAGACCATTATCTACACACTCATGATACTATGTTTGTTAGGTAACTTTTAGCTTTCACCAATCAATTTATTTTCCTAGGAACTTTAAAAGGTGAGCATCTGCGACCCCTATTTTACGTACTTTTATTCTGGGAGAGAAACATGAAAACACTATATTAGTTTAGTTTTAGTACTATTGCAATATCACCAAATAATTTAGTGGAGAATTACTTTAAAAGTCTTTACCTTCTAGCACCATTATTAATGAGCTAGCAAGGTAATTCTAAGTAGAACTATTAGGTATGACAAACCTCACCTACGTTAGTCGCACTAACTCAAATAGGGGTCGAACATGTGTTTAATTGACCTATAATTTACCACTAGCTATGGTAGACGTGGTGGAAAGGAAAACAACACACAAAGAGTCAGCCTCAATTTCGAAATGCTAAGTAACTTGACTAGAGGCTTGCTAACGTTATATATGCTTTGTTTACATTACCATACAAACACTTTAAAATATATTATCTATTATTCAAACTTATAAACTCACCAACCTTGTGTTGACACATTCTAACATATTTTCTCAAGTCGTCGTTATGCTTAAGGCTAGAGTTGCACATCAAATGTTCATGCACTATCATCATTAAAAATAGTTATATTTGCATTTAATAATCTTTATTGGGAACCATGTTTTGTGGAACTAGAATTTATGGTTTTACAAACATTTATGCTTGCCCATTGATTACATTGAAATTGCGTTTTACTCTGATTTACGAACAATCGTATTATTTTAAACTCATGTAGAGTCCTTTAATGTGGCTGATGTCTGAGATCATAGTTTGTTACGTGCCTCACGGTGGAACACTGCCAGTGGTTTTTGAGGGTGTGACAACATTAATCTCACAAAACCATCAACTCATCTTTGGGAGGTCGTATCTTGGCCAACTAAACAAAAGAATGCTCATCTTGAGCCTAATTTTAAATTAAAGAAGTTAGCTTTCAAACCCAATTGGTCTTGTGATTTTTTATGCAGATTTGTCCATTCAAATGTCCAAAACAAAAGTAGTGTCAAATGTTAATTTCTACAGTAGGTTTGGTCTGACTTTGAAAGAACATACCTTTTTTTTAATTTAACCAATAAATGTGATTTTGGTGTCAAACGTTAAGTAAAAATGTCTTACCTTTCCAATGCATATAAGCATGCCTGTTAATGTTTGGATTTAGACCTCCAAACGACCAAGATACGATAAGATATTCATAATGTTAACGTAGTGACTCGTTTGGGAAAAAATGGTTTTTAAAAAAAAGCTATAAGGTAAATGTTAGAGCCTACTTTCAAACATAAATTGACTTATGAACTATATTTAGTCATTATAAAATTCGTATTATACAATTCGTATGAGTTATTTAATGTATTTAGTAACCAAAATGCACGTTATAAGTAGATGCTTAACAATTGGATCTAATGGTTGGTGGTAGTAGTAATAGATGAATAAAAAGTTTAAAATATCATTATTTTGATAGATACACGTTATCAATAGAAGTCCAATTGACCTTTCATATGCAATTTTACCTGACAACTTGATTAACAAACTTAAAGACTTAACCTAAAACGACTTACACTCTGATTTACCAATCTTATTGATAAACCCTACGTGTGTGTATATATATACATATATGTATATACATACGTACATACATAAATATATATATATATATATACATACATACATATATATATACATACATACATATATATATTTATACATACATACATACATATATGTACATATATATATATATATATATATATATATATATATATGTTGGTCCATTTGATCATATTACAGTGCAAATGAGATGAAGAATCGTTCAATATCAATCATACAAAAAATACACAATGAATATAGAAGATTGAATACAATAAGAACTCATTCAAAGTAAGACAATGAACATCATAACAATAAATAACATCAAGCACAATGATATTTCTGAGTAATAACTACTTTGAAAAGGTAACTTGCAACAATGATTCACGATTAGGGTTTTGCCAGCTTACCCAAAAATGAAAAAGATCAAATCTATATATAGAAGTCTTAGTTTCGCAAACAGTTGCGCTGTCAGAGAAGCTGTACTGCCGAAACTATAGTTTCGCCCGACGAAACAGTAGTTTCGCCGGGCTTACTAATCAACTGACTGTGAGCGAGTTTCGTTGGACTGTAAAATTACATAAAACTAAATACATACAATAGGAAACTAACAAAAGACTTATTACAATCAAAAGTAAATAATCTAAACTAAGGTGAGTCCAACCTATACATGATCTTCAATACTCCCCTTAGGTTGGAACTCACCACCTTCACTCGTCTTGATGTGTCTTTTCAGCTCCAGTATCCTTCGTTGCCTTAGATTAATCTTTAGAACCTCCTGCAACAACTCCCTTGGAGGCTTCAGCACCTGATTCTCCATGGTTTCCTCCTGCTTCACGAGCCTCTTCTGGATAAGCACTTACTCTCTCAAATTGCTTGGCCAAATCTTGAACAACCATGCTTAGGTCATCTTGAGCCCTTACTCTCTCTACTAATCTATTCTCCTCTGCCCTAACACCTCTGATCATGTTTGCTATAGTGATAAAAAGACTAGCTTCCTTTCTCATTTCCTCACCTGCACCTGCTTTGATATGAGTCTCACAAAGAATGAGCAGGTCTTCTTCACAAAAACTGAAGAGTTCCATTGGATCAAAGACTTTGATCTCTGCACCATTCTTCATCCTGATGACTACCTCCCCCGTATTATTGTCAAAAAACCAATTTTCAAAGCTCTGTAATTGTTGGGGAAGGGGATCTGCTAATCTGACACTATTCATGGTCCTTAGGGGTTTCACCCTTAGTACAATTCTTCCCTTCCCGGTCTCCCAATCCTTGTCTCTTTTTGAACGTTTCCTCTCAGCTTTCATATAACCAAAAGACTCAAAATTGTCATTTAGCCCATTCTGAATTTCTTTCTCTAGTAGAGAGGCTTGTTCACTCAGATTTGCCTTGAGTAATGGCAGAGTTACCAGTCGCCTTACATCCCATTTAGGCAAGGTCTTGAAAGCCTTCCTTTTATGCAAGTAGCTAATTCCACCCCCTCTCCTTTTTATCATGAACATTTTAAGTAGCTAATCCCGTATTACACATGTGTAAAGCGAATTTCGTAAAAAAACGATATTATTTTTATTTTTTTTATTTTTTATCTTTTTATGAAAGAGGAAAATATGGGCAATATTTTTGTGTTTTTTATTTTATTTTTTACATAAGTATATTTATATATGATTGTCTATACATGTATGTATATGTATAGGGTAGGGTTTATTTGAGAACATGAGAATTTCTCATTTTTTTTTAATTTAAACGCCTACAACTTTTTGATACATTATTATATTTGAAAATATTACATCATTAAAACATAAAAGTTTTGTCTTTAATCTGCATACAATATTGCTATATCAAAAAGTATACACCAATATAAATATATTTAGTCTAATGATACAACATACATATAATATGATGTATTGCATATATTTAGTGTGATATATTACATATATACATCACATATTGTTTAAAAAATTATAGGCATTTAAAGAAAAAACAGGATTACTTCAAAAGTTCTCAAATTAAAACTAGTTCTCCACCATCCTCCCCCTATATACATGCATATTAATTCCTAATATTTTAAATAAAAAAAAATTATTGTTCACTAATTGGTATGAATGTAATTTTGTATTATCATCAATTGATTCATATAATCTTTTCCAGCTACTACAACCTACAACCTTCTTTGCACTTTTTTATTGTCATTTCCAAACTTTACTTTCTCCTTACAACTAAAACGATGAGTTGAAATCAATTTTCATGTTCAAAAATTTTTTAATTTTTTTTTTGCAATGTGTCATGACGAAATGATAGTTCCAACATAGTTCATAGAGTAAAACATGACACATGTTCATATAATAATGCCTCTGCGATGGTGGTGATGCATGAAAGGTGATGGTAATCCTCCTCCGATTTGGTTTATTTTAGTTTGGTCTACATATTCACCATAATAGATAAAGATCTTAACCTGAATATGAACTCTAGTAAGGATACCAATAAGTCTGATACAGTCAAAACATTCAAATCATCCAAAGTCTCTCTGCATGCATGTACCAAAGAACTGAAGTAGAAATGCTTCGGAAGTTTTACACCAATAACTAGAAGTCTTTCGAAGCCAAGACCAATATCTTCCAAAGCCAAATATGAAGTCTTTCAAAGCTTCAGAGACAAAGTCTTCCAAAGCCACTTTATGAAGATAGATTTCTTTGGGAGACTTTTATGAACATGCTTTTATCCAATGTACTTTTCCATAAAGCTAGATCACCTTTCCGCTACAACTCTGTTTTACTCGCTAACTTTCAAAAGTTGGTAAAAAGGTCCATGCTTTTGGTAAACTGCACATTGAGGTCTTGAGTCTGAGCTTTCTACTTTATGTACTCAATCTTTTTTGTAATATATTAGGATGTGAGCTATGGCATGTTATAGTCACTAGTCAAAAGACAATCTACCTTTTGACTCTACATTTGATTTTGTTGTCTAGTCTTATGTATCCAGCTGGCCTTCAAAGTATGGCCAGCTGTATGATGTAGTATATGTATCTCAAGTACTAGAAAAATTCCATTATGTATTTGTAACACTTTGTAATAGAACTTGAGAAGCAATATACAACATTCTTGAAACCAATATACTTGTTTTGTTTGCTATCTTGTTCTATCTCTTATTTACATGTGTTCTTAGCATCTTTTATTCTAGTTAACCCAGTTCCCTATTTGATTTTTTAAATGTTCTAAGGAACTCTCCTCAATTGTGTTGTTGTGTTGTAAAGTGTATCACCTCTTCTAATGGTCCTGCATTTGGTATTTGAGAATTTCAGGCTCTTGATATAAGATTTCACCATCTTAAGATCACACACACACAAAACACTTAAGAATTCAAATGGCAGCTATTAGTAAGGCTGATATGGAAACTGGAACTACGACAATGTTTCCACATCCCTCGTGAAGACTTTGATACTTGGTGTCAAAGAATGGAAGGCTTTATCAAGTCTCAAAACTGCAGGATGTGGGACTCTATTGTTGAAGGACCTTACGTACCAAGCACCACTTCTGCTACTGGTGGTGGTATGATTCCAAAGGTTGTGGCTGAATTCTCCGATGAAGATAGAAAGATAATAGAGATTGATCAAAAAGCCATGACAGCCCTTTAAACTGCTCTTCCAAACTCTATCTACAGAGGTTTCAAGAAATGTAAAACAACTAAGTAGTTGTGGGATGCATTGAAACTAATGTATGCAGGTTCTGACTCAGTTGTATGGTATTCTCAGTGGATACCTGATGGAGATCAACATGCAAGGTTCTTCCGGTAACTCCAGCAATCATATGTGTTCAGCCCTTCATGTGGCTAAAAGGGATAGCATAGCACCTCAACATCATCTTATATGCTACCTTGAAAACTCATAAAATGGTCCATTCATCACCTTCCCAGAGACTCCAAGAGAAAGCTACACTTAATGAAGTCCATTCCAAGAGACAAGTGCTTCGCACGCTTTTGTTTCTGCTGATGAATTGACATGCAACTTTCTCTTCACCCTTGAAGACTTGGACAGTATCCATCCAGATGATCTGGAATATATAGAGATAGTTTAGCAAATGACTCTTCTCACTCATAGAGCCAAGAAGTTATATAAGAGGACAGGGAGGAAGTTTCCTAACAATGCAGCCAGTGGAAAGTTTAGGCTAGATTTAAGCAAGGTAAAGTGTTACATCTGTAACTAGATGGGACACTTTGCTAGAGAGTGCAAGGTACCAAGAACAAATGGTGGCCAGACTCAAGCCAAACCAAACTACACTGAGAGAGCTCCCCAGAACGACAAGCCAAAGCAGCAAGCTACTGTTGTTGTCGAAGAAGGAGGCTTTGACTAGTGAATTTAGGTGGAAAAAATATCTCCAAACCAAGCACTCATGGTTGACCATGATGAAGCCAAGGTATTGGAACATCTTTGTACTCCTCAATGTATTGCTAAAGTTA
This sequence comes from Flaveria bidentis, assembly GCA_018326385.1. Classification (NCBI taxonomy): domain Eukaryota; kingdom Viridiplantae; phylum Streptophyta; class Magnoliopsida; order Asterales; family Asteraceae; genus Flaveria; species Flaveria bidentis. The sequence goes on from BJCM01268912.1 coordinate 6,593, forward strand.
ATAGATACAGGTCCTACAACATAGAGATGAGCTATGATCTTAAGTCCTTTAATATCTTAAAATCTTATTTCAATATGGCTGAAAATGATTATAATTTAAAGATAGAGGACTTAGAGAAAACCATTTCAGTTCTTAAACATGAGCACATAAATTATTGGACTCAGATCAAGGATCTAATAGCCAAGTTGACTTAATGTCAGGCTGAGCTTGTGATCTAATAGCCAATTTGTTAAGTTCTTGTAAGGAAAATTTATGCCTATTATGAAACTTATGGATTACTTATGCCGTCTTCTTAATTTGTCTTTCATTAGTTAATTTGAAAGTTAAAATCTGATTAACAATTTTATCATAGTAATAGATACTAATAAAATTAATAATAATAATGATGATGGTACTATTAATAATAACAATAACAAAAATAATAATAATAATAAAAATAACAATAATTGTAATAGTAATAATAATAATAATAATAATAATACTAAATTATAAAAGTTAACAAGTTAAATTAAAAAAAAACTTGAAGTTTAATTAAGTTCAAGGGGCTTATTTGCCAATTTAGAAACTTTTAAAATAAAGAACATGCATAAAATATTAAGAATCAAACCGTAGGGACCAATTGTGTAATTAACAAAAACCCAAACCAGTTTTTCCCCCTTGACCCCGCTTTTCCACTTAGAACTCCGGCGAACCTCCGGGCGAGTTCCAGCAAGCCTAGAACCACTTGAAGAGATCATGAATTCGAGATCAAAGGATACCTAACGATCGGGAAAACATTTTGAACATGGAAACAAGGTTTAATTTAGGTTTAACCTCGGCAATAATGACGATTGAACATGAAACCGTATGCCTATCGAATTCCAACCATTCCAACGTCCAAATTATGTTAATAATCTGATTTATTGAACATAAACAGTTGTATAATCCTTGCTAAACTAAATGTATACTTCAATTCGAGTTAATCAAACATTTAAGCACTTAATCATAACCAAAATGATCGAATCAAAATCAAAACCCAACCGGCACCTTAACGTACAAATTAGAACTATTTAACAGACGGGAAAGCTTCCATATGACCCCTTTCAACTTTTTGAACCTTCAATTGCTCGAAGAATTCACTTGATCATTGATTTCAAGTGATCTATTCATTCGCGCGTGAACTGAAGCTTTACTGAGCATAATTACATCCGAATTGTTCGTAATCAAGTAAGTTTAAATACACCATTTTACTTAATTTTACCTAGGGATGAAAAGCCCTAAGGTTAATCGTGTTGAAAGCCTTAAATTGATGCTCAATTTTAGATTCAATCGATCTAGGGTTCATTAGTTTGGGGATTTTCTTATGTTTATGTTTTTAAACTTTTAAAACCCAGTTATAACGTGGCTAAGGCCTTTGGGTTATTGTTAGTGTGCGTGCAGTGTGGACTTGAGTTCCCGGGTTCGAACCCGGGGACCCTCATTCCATTGTTTTTGGTTTTTTTCATAATTTTAAATATGTAAAAACTTCTGAAAATTACTAAAAATAATTTTATAAACTTTGTTTATTTTTAAAATCACATTATTAATCTATAAATTTATTTTATGAATATTTTAAACCTTTTATAAAACAAGAATTGTATTTAGTTTATTCATATAAAATAGACTCTAAAAAATGATTTAAAACTCTACATCATTATTGACCCAAACATTGTGTATATGCTATTGTTTAAATCATTAGTATTTAAAAAAATATTATTATTATAAAATATTGTATAAACTTATATTTAAACTTTATTTCCCATAAATCTTTACATTGCTTTATAATAAAATGGTCGACTATTGTATTTTATTTTCATTGAATAAAAATATAATCAACTATATCATTTTAATGAATTTAGTTATTAAAACCCACAAAATATCAATTGAAACTCTAGCTCCTGTTAAATCGTTAAACTCATTATTAAACTTAAACTTGTAATGTGTGTACATGTTACCTTATATTAATTCCCATTTTATTAATCTTCATTTTATTGGTCATGTGAGTTTTCTTTTCCCCTTTGTATATTATTTCACACTATGTTGAGGTGAAACATGTTACCTTATCCACATACACTTGTAAACGTTTAAACTTTTAAAGCACTTGCAATTCATACTTTTATTTGTCGTGGTTATTTGTGTTTTTGTAAGTATTATATGAGATACATATTTTGTATACAATCAATCATTAACTATTGCTACCCAGGCAACGTCTTAGATCTTTGGGCCTGACAAGCCTATTTGGTGTTAAAGCCGTTGTAATGGCGGCTCCTGATGACATATGACTTGTTCATCATGGGAACCAAGTACACTTAGCCAATCATATACACTTGTAATCAAGTCGAGGTTTGGTTGCAGCGATATGTGTTCTATAAACTTGCTAACTCATAACCTATGACATGAATTGCTATTTGTAATCTTTGATATATTATGTATGTGAAATCCTAGGAAACTCACCAACTTTATAGTTGACATTTTATTTTTAACATGTTTTAGGAAATGCCCAAGTTTGAAGTCATCATTTGAAGCTTGCAATAAACTAGGATTTGGACCTAGTTAAATGCATAAAATGATTATGCTATGCTTTGTTTTGTTTGGAACTATTTCATGATTAGGACATACGCTTGTATTTCATTTGAAACTTATAAATTTAATATTTACATTTAAATTTGTCGTTTTGTCGCTGTGAACAATCTTAACCCTCACATCTCGATGATTCCGCCGTCAAGGTTGGGGTGTGACAGATTGGTATCACAGCCCATAACTATAGGGATTTAGGTTATTTGAAATGGTGACCTAGACTATAGTTTATGCATGAACCGTATAGAACAATATTTATATTGTTGTAAAAATACATTGTATGCATGCTACATAATGCTATGCCTTCTTATGTGCAACTTGTGGCCTGAGCATAGGATTGCCTTATGAATGCTTAAACTTTGTTGCTTGTCTCCCCTAGACTTATTCTTGATTTCTTTAATTTTCCCCGCCGAATGAAACTTTCCAAAACTTATTCTCAACGACATCTATAATCGACACTTATTATCGTGGGTTTAATTCCTTAGACTCTATGTCTAATATATGAAAATCTCATCAAGGTTTTGATTTCATGAAACTAAGAAATTTGTGTGGCTCATAGACACCTGTATCCTGGTAATCCTGGCAAAACGCCTTCGCGCTAAGGCAAGCATTTCGCATAAATGCTACGGGACTAGTTATACTTACCTAGGGATTTTTGGGATGAGTGATAAACTATGGTCAACATACATAAATTCCTAAGGCAAATGGGTCAATTTACCTTGATGTGTCAATGTTTCCAAATGGTAATGTGTTACCAAATGGAACCATTTGATGTACCTTACAACTTTTGACTTATCCTATTTTAAATTATAATCCATGTTATTCTCTTCCCCGTTTCTAACTCATTTTGTATATTCCAGCATGTCTCGTCATCATGGAAAGTGTGGAAGTTCCGATCGTAAGCTAGCCACCATGATTGCCCAGCAAATGGCTGCCGTCATCCCGACCATGGTTACTGAACTCAATAGCACTTTGATGACCAATTCTAGCAACAATGGAAATGGTCAAGGAGAGAATAGTTCTAACTAAGGGCGTAACAGTCCAAACTTGTACATTCAAGCACTTTAGTTCTTGCAAGCCCACTAGTAATATGGGAAAGGAAGGAGCCACTGGTCTTCTTGAGTGGTTCGAGAGCATGAAGAATACCTTCGTCAATTTTGAGTGTCTCGAGGCACTCAAAGTTCATTATGCCACTAGTATGTTCCAACAAAGGGCACTTATCGGGTGGAATAGCTAGAAGAGAAATCGAGGAGCTGATGCCGTTTTGGCACTCTCATGGGATGAGTTATAAAACACCGCCATCGCGAAGTTCTGCCCGAGGAGTGAACTACAAAAACTAGAGGAGGAATTCTGGAACTTGAGGTAAGATGGTGGTGATCATTTGGCCTACACAACTAGGCATGATGAGTTGAGTATACTGATGCCCTATATGGTTGACACTTTTCCTCGCAACATCGAGAAGTTCATCAAGGGTGTACCACCCCAAACTCAAGATGCTGTGGTGGGTAGCCGACCAACAACCTTGGAGGAATCCATCACTATCAACGCTCAACTCATTGAGAATCATATACGAGCGGGCACCATGTCTGTGAAGGGTGCAAAGAAGGTGGAAAAGACAAATACCGAGGCTGTTAAGGAGACCAAAGTCGATCCGTCATACAACTTATAACAACAACAAGAAGAAGTGCAAGTTCACACCGGCGCGCAACTATGTTGTGGCAGCACCCAAAAAACCTCAAAGACAACTTGTACCTGCGATTGCGCCTATGGCACAAGTGCTTAGGGCTAGGGCCTATGCTGGTCCTCAACCTATGTGCAACACCTGTAGGTGCCATCATCCGGGGAACGTCTCGTGCCGCATCTGTACCTTGTGCGGTAAATATGGTCACTTGGTGGCGACTGGTCACCGTGCACCTAATAACACCACGATGGTCACGAACCATGTTTGCTACAATTGTGGAGAACCTGGTCATTTTCGCCCACAATGCCCTCGTCTTGTGGGTAATGTTCCACAAGCCCGAGGATGTGCTTTCAACATCAATGCAAATCAAGCACAAGCAAACATTGATGTGGTGAATGGTATGTTAACTTACCCTTAACTTTTATGACTTAAGTCTTTTCATGCATTACCTATATCGTTAAATAATATTTAAATTGAACAGGTATGTTCCTTATTTATAAAACTTATGCATACGTTCTATTTGACTCTAGAGCCGATAAGAGTTTTGTTTCGTTAGAGTTTGAACCCATTCTTTCTAAGCCACATACGAAACTAGAAAGACCTCTCACCGTTGAAGTCGCCGATGGAGAGCTGATCACCATTGATGTCATTATTCGTGATTGTATCTTAAGTCTTGACATGCACGATTTCCTTATCGATCTTATTCCTATGAAACTTGGAAGCTTTGATGTCATCATTGGTATGGATTGGTTAGCCAAACACCATGCCGAGATCATTTGTTTTGTTGATACATATATGTACCTAGATCTTGATCTGAATGTAATATGTCTTACACTTATTTAATTATTGGGTACTAAATGAAATACAAATGTTTGGTTGTGTCTATAATGTTTAATATATTTCATTAATGAGTTGTTTCACGCATATTGATTTGATTATATAGGTTTGTGATTGTTTGAATTGCTATGCATAATGTTATAATATTGAATACATTCAAACTTGGTGAAGTGAAGTTCTCATCCGTCCGACTGGACCATGCGCCCCAACAGTGGTCATGAGTCCGAATGGCCATGTGTCGAGTGTCCATCGCCTAAATAGTTCATACGCCTGAACAACTTCATGCGTTTGACTCAGTCGCACGAATGAACACTCAGTTATGCGAATGGATCAACCGCATGGCTCAATCACACGAATGAACCATGCTACTGGTTCAGTCGCCCGAATGAGCAACCCTAACCTATAAATACCACCTAGTTCGTGAAAAAAAAGGCATTCAATCCACTTCGACTCCAGACGTACCCTAGCTGTCCAGAAGCCTCTAAGTTCATACTCCAAGTTCATAGAACGCTGTAGATCGATTCCTAATCGATTCTTGACGTTAGATTCAATACATTATTATGTCTACGTGCATTCTCACTGATTGGATCGCTAATCAAATAGGATTCCGCACTATTTGGTTTAGTTTAACACGTTAATCAGTTGGTGTTTAGTCAAATACCAGATCCTAACAAGTGGTATCAGAGCCTTGGCTCTTGATTACGTGCTAATTCAATAGTTTTGACACAAAAATTGTGTTTTTGCATAAAAAACGCAATCTTTTTGTGTCTAACGGAGTCTTAGACGTTTCCTGATCGAAAAGTGTAATTTTTTCGTCATACGACTATTAGGGTTTGGTAAAATTCGAGGTTTTACAGCCAAAACAAGTTTAACCTACGAATTATCAAACTTCAGCAGGTTCAGTCGCACGATTGGCTCAATCGCACGACTGAGTTCTTTTGCATTCTCCAACCGCATGATTGGACTCATTCGTACCCTCATTCGTACGACTGAGATCTTCATTCGGACTGCCCAACTGCATTAGTTCATTCGGACGACTGACTCATCCGCATTTGTTTAGTCGCATGATTAAACCATCCGCATTTGTTCAATCGCCCGAATAAGTCCAATCGCATATATTTATTCGCATTCATCAGTAGTTTGTTAAACAGGAGAGTTAAGTGAAATGGAGATTCAGTTTTCAGCATACACAGCAAGTAGAGATACATGTATTCAGAATCTACTGCTGTTGGAGAACGAAGTGGGGATTCACAATAAACCCCCGAAGCTTGTCACGTTAGACGACTACCCACAATGGAAGCAACGTTTCGAAATCTACTTAAACGGAGTGGATACAAATTTGTGGGAGGCAATAGAGTCGGGGTACAACATGCCAGTAGGAGCTGACAGAGTAAAACTTACTCTAAGTGGCATGTCGGATGCACAGAAGGTAAAACACAACGCTGAGAAGAAAGTCTACGCTTTGCTTACTCAGTCTATTCCGAAGGATATTTTCCATCAGTATTCGGAGTATACTCAAGCAAAGAAACTTTGGGATGCGTTGGAGAAGAGGTATGACGGAAATGCCTCTCTGAAGGCTATCAAGGCAAAAGCCTTGAAGAAGGAGTTTGACAACTTCTCT
>BJCM01268915.1:0-29206 GCA_018326385.1 Flaveria bidentis
CATGTTACTAAAAGTCTTCGAAAGAAATCTGTCTTCATGAACTTGAAGCTTCGGAAGACTTTGTCTCTGAGGCTTCGGAAGACTTCATGTTTGGCTTCGGAAGATATTGGTCTTGGCTTCGGAAGATTTCACACTTAGAGTATTTTCTATTTCATGTGTGAAACTTCCTAAGCTTCTTCTTGAATGCACTTGTGCAGCATGCAGGATAGACTTAAGATGTTTAGGTTGCATCAACCTCTTCATTAATCTCTACAGTATCTTGTGGCAATCAAGTTCTGTCCTGTCTTTTTAACAAAATTCTTTGCCCTCCGAACAGCACTTGCCAATGCCTACATGATATCCATTCTTTCCAGCTCAGTCTCATCTACATGCTCGTAGTCTTCATCTGCCAGATGGCAGTTTCCAATCTTCCCCGCAACTAGACCGTCATAAGAGTGAATGATAGCTGCTAGGAGATCCATATGCTCCTTTGCTACCTCTACAGTCACATTACCGAGATTCTCAGTCTTCAATCTTGTAGTATTGGCTTCAGGTGCTATGTATTGGGTGCAAGACGACCCTAACGTGTCAGATCCTGAAGTAGTGGATTGAGACGGAGTGCCTAACTCGACATGAATGCCATTTGAAGTGGTGCTCCAAACGTTTTTGCTTGAGGAGTTGAGTTGTAAAGTGACGGGTTCTGATCATATGACGCCTTTTGAGACCTGTACTTCATCCTCAACTCTTCCTCCCTCAGCTTTTAAATGAAATCATTGATATCCAACTTTGCCAGCATATTATTCTGTCTGAGGTTTGACACAAATGAGACCCACTTTTCTGGCAATCCATCTGCAAAATTCGACACCTTGTCTTCCGTGGACATAGTAACTCCATGAGTGTGCAACTCACTCATTAAGTGGTAGAAACGGTCCATGACGTCATCCAAGCTCTCCTTCCCCATCGATGAGAAGTTATCAAACTCCTTTTTCAAAGCCTTAGCCTTAAAAGCTTTTAATGATGCATTCACTTCATACCGTTTTCCCAGAGCATCCCATAGCTTCTTTGCTTGCTTGTTCTCAGAAAATTGATGGAATATTTCCTTAGGAATTGACTGAGTTAGCAGAGCATACACCTTCTTCTCTGCATTGTACTTTACCTTTTGGCTATAAGTCATGCCACCTATGGTAAGTTTAACTCCATCAGCACCAACCGGCATGATGTACCCTATCTCTATTGATTCCCACAGATTAGTAAATACTCCGTTTAAGTATATCTCGAACCTTTGCTTCCATTATGGGTAATCATCTAACGTTATGAGCTTAGGGGGCTTATTATGATTCCCAACTTCATTTTCCAGAAGTAATAGATTCTGGATCTGTGAATCCCTACCTGTTGTGAACGTTGAGTATTGATCTTCCATCTCTATTTACTTTGACTTTTAGAACAAAACTGTTTACTGGTGTGAATGAAAGAATGTGATTGGGCTATTCATGCGATTTAACAAAGTGGATGGCTCAAACGTGTGATTGAACAAATGCGGATGGCTCAATCGTGCGAATGAACAAGTACGGATGAACAATGTGAATTTGGTGTTCAGTTGTACGAATGGATGAACGACTGAGTGCAATCGTGCGTATGGGATGTGCGTATGAGTTCAGTCGTGCGATTGAGTCAATCGTGCGACTGAGGCTGCTGGTTTTTGAAAATTCGAGGGTTTTAGGTACTTTGACGCAAAAACACGAATTTTTCACGAACCCTAATTGCCATATGCCGGAAAACGTTAACTTTTTTACCTGTAGACGTCGAAAACACTGTTTGACACAACAAGATTGAGTTTTTGAGTGAAAAACGCGATTTTTATGTCAAAATCGATTGAATCACACGCAAATCAAGAGCCATAGCTCTGATACCACTTGTGAAGTCGCTGGATCGGAAGACATCCGAGCGTGTTCTTGACGGAAGGAAACAAAATCAAAACCAAGAGACAAACAATAACACGAACTATAATAAAATGGTTTCATTGATCAAACCTAATGATTACAAGCACGTTACAACATAAGAATCACGACTCTTGGCAAGGGGAGATCGAGCATGATCTCCCCTCTCATCCGGCAGCACCTAGGCCCCGGGCACTCTCTCAAACCCCTTTTTTTATCCTTCTCTACACAATGAAACTGGTATTTATAGGCCTAAGCCCATATCAGATGCGATTGGGCCCATTCGTACGATTGGACCATGGGTATGGTTCAATCGTACGACTGGACCATACGTATGGTTCAATCGTACGACTGGGTCATACTTATGGTTCAGTCTTACGAATGGCCCAATCGCATCTCTCAGTCGCACGACTGGCCCATTAGCAAGGCTCAGTCGTACGAATCGCATATGCTCCCGCGAATGACTCAGTTTCATGTGTTTACAATATATCAGGTGTATTGCATTAAGCCTAGACTATTCGTCAAGCGATGGACACACTATATATGACAATATATGCTCCAACAAATTCCCCCTTGGACGTTGCTTGCGAATAGTAGATATCACATCTTACAATCTTCAGTCAATCTTTGCTCTGGTTGCCAATAGAATCTAACGAAAAACCATATTAGCCAACGTTGTTATCCGTCAGGTTGCTAAAGTATCCCTGAAAATGAATTTAGGCACAATAGCTTTCGTTTACTTTGCAGAACACCATCATAGCAGCAAGATTCCTCATATGACTGATTTTTCTAGATAATGACATGAACAGTTTTCCATTGCTTCAATCTTCACACAGACTAACCTGATTAACATTAACACCTGCAGAAATTCCCCCTCAAATTCAGCATATCCCAATATATAAACATTGCGCTCTCCTGGCGTCTTCATACGGTGTATTGGGCAAAACGTAGAAGGTTCCAATCCACAGCTGACAATCTCAAACAAATCAGCATGCACTCAGATTCATCATCAGAAACCAGCTCACATCATCACTTTCTGATTATGTCTTTAATTTCTGTATACATGGATTCCACCTAAGAATCAGAATCCTCTCTGTGCGGATAAATATAACTTGATTGGTCCATAAATAGTCAGATGCTCCTGACTATCCCACAAAATCAGCACCGACTGCTGACATCTTCTCTTCTCTCTTTTGTGTTCTAACTACATTCATCTATTCTGGAAGTCCAACGAATAATGGGGTATCCATTGAACTTATTTGACAAAAGAACCTCAGAATGAATGTGCTTTGCTCAACCTCAAATCTGTGCAAGAGGTAGTTCCAGATCTTTTTTTTTGTCTGGAACACCATTCATTCATATGACATGGAGGACAAATATCACATTCATGTGAATGGATGATACGAATGATATATTCGTGCGACCGGTCATAAGACAGGTCCAGTAGCATGACTAAACATAAGACTGGTCCAGTCTCACGACTAGACATAAGACTGGTCCAGTCTCACGACTGGACATAAGACTGGTCCAGTCGCACGACTGGACATAAGACTGGTCAAGTCGCACGACTGGACATAAGACTAGTCAAGTCGCACGACTAGACATAAGACTGGTCCAGTCTCACCACTAGACATAAGACTGGTCCAGTCTCACGACTAGACATAAGACTGGTCCAGTCGCACGACTGGACATAAGACTGGTCCAGTCGCACGACTGGACATAAGACTGGTCCAGTCTCACGACTGGACATAAGACTGGTCCAGTCGCATGAACCATTCTGCATGCAGATTTTCAGATCTACAACCGCCATAGCTGCCAAAAACCCTAATCCTTTGAATTTTACATGAACCGAACCAAAATAGACATCATAAGATTCGCAAGGGTGATCAGAACGTGGTTCCGGGTTCGATTTTAACAAGGAAACAACACACGTAACAAGATTTGAGCAAAACACGAAGAACACGAAGTGGGTTTAGCGTCAAATAACTTGAAATAGATCCAGAAATCAAGAGATCGGGTTGCTGGAATGATTGTTAGATCATTCCAGCAGTAATCGGCTCTGATACCAATTGTTAAGTCATTGGATCGATAGACATCCAAGCGTGTTCTTGATGGAAGGAAACAAAACCAAAACCAAGAGACAAACAATAACACGAACTATAATAAAATGGTTTCATTAATCAAACCTAATGATTACAAGCTTGTTACAACATAAGAATCACGACTCTTGGCAAGGGGAGATCGAGCATGATCTCCCCTCTCATCCGACAGCACCTAGACCCCGGGCACTCTCTCAAAACCCTTTTTTATCCTTCTCTACACAATAAAACTGGTATTTATAGGCCTAAGCCCATATCAGATACGTTTGGGCCTATTCGTGCGATTGGACCATGCGTATGGTTCAATCGTACGACTGGACCATACGTATGGTTCAATCGTATGACTGGACCATACTTATGGTTCAGTCTTACGAATTGCCCAATCGCATCTCTCAGTCGCACGACTGGCCCATTAGCAAAGCTCAGTCGTACGACTGAATCTTATTCGCATATGCTCCTGCGAATAACTCAGTTTCATGTGTTTACAACATATCAGGTGTATTACATTAAGCCTAGACTATTCGTCAAACGAGGGACATACTATATATGACAATATATGCTCCAACAGAAACTCTAGGCTCGAGATCAAAAAGAGTGTTCGATTACAGCTGCTAGCCATAATTGACAGTCACGCCTAAGCAACCATAATACTACAGTATTTCATCACCGCCCAGAAGATACCAAAATAAGATATACATGATCATAAGAAAATAGTTTCAATAAATACGGAGACATCTTCATTATCAACATCCTAAATATAGGGTTTAAACCACACCCATTTATAAGAAAACCCAACAAACAAAGGTACCAATAAACCCACACCAACCAAGGTAAACAACAACCAAACAAAACTGATGGTCTCAAGCCAACATCCATCCTCGTCACCGACCTCGGTTTCAAGACATAACGGTCTCAAACGAATCATTCATCATCATCGACCCAAAAGAGACCAACCTTGTGTGGCCTCCACCTCGGAGACGGTGCTGAAATGAAGGGCGGACCAAGAGGCAACTGGCTACACTCGGAGACCACCGAGGGCAGCCAAAAGGACCGTTGGTGACATCCGAGGGCACCAACAAGAGTAAATCTGAAAACCCTAAAAGGGTATCAGATAGAAAAGAAGAGAAGGTAAAAAGAACCAGCATCACCCCCATCAACGACCACCAGATAGATGTAGTAGCAGCGCCATGATCACCAACCCCAGGCGCATAAGAGAGAAAGATAGATGGAGACAATTGTATGGCAAGCTGTGGACGGCGACGGCGACACGAACGCACCCAAACTACCGTTGTCACACCCTCCCTCTCTCCTGCCTGAGGCCGTTGGTCGGTAAGCTGAAGACGGTGGCGACGACGCACCCTTTCTCTCTCTAAAACAATCGGCGGCCACCACCAAGAATACTTCAAGAAAACGAAACACATAGGATGAGTACAAATGCATAATACCTAAAACCATTGTGAAATACCAAAAAATAACCCTAAATATTGTTCATTCACACTACTTTTAAAAGATACAGGGTAATTAGAGGGTACTATAGAGAATTATATTTAAATTCCAGCTTAAAAGTATAAAAAATTAAAAACACTCCATCCACCTAAAGTGACATCGAGACAAGTAACCAACTTTATAAAGTAACCTCAACTTTACACCTCCAATTCTCCAATCTCAATCCTTATATCCTCTCTTCCTCATAATAATATATACGTACACACATTTGTATCTATGTATACTTTCACATAAATTAAATTTTTTTATGAAGAACACATATTCAATATCTACAAGTGCCTTACTCTTAAAATCACCAAAATTTCACTTTGCGAAAATTAAACATGTAATTATTGAATATTACATCAATTTACTATCAACATGTCCGGTTAACAGCACACAAAACTAATCCTTATTTCTCAAGTCCCCAAGAGAATATCATTGTTCACAAAGCGATGATTTAATGTAATAATATACCTGGTTAATAGAAGTAGATTAACTTTTTTTAATAAAATAAAATGAAAAAGAAAAACACTTAATTCTCACAGTTGTGCATTGAGGCAGCCTATATATTTTAAGGCCTTCAACCTCATAAGATCTCCAGTTCTTTCATCCTCTTACCTTTCATTAGCATACCAGAATATCCATTGTTAAACCTTCATGTTCTATATCATCAAAACCCAAATCATATTCATTTCCTTAATCACCACCAACAATCAAATTGTATAGTAATTTGCGAAAGTTGCCTGTTTACATAAATGGCAATACATTCATTTGCTTCTTGTTCTTTCATTGTAGCCCTGGTTTTCTTGATCATTTGCAAAGGTAAATAAAAGTTTCCATTTTTAATGTTGAAGATTAAGGTGTGCACGTGATATTTGATGTTTGGTGATTTCATATTTTTACCAAAATTCCCATACTTATCGCTTCATTATTGTTAAATAGATGTTAATTATGTGTTAAAAAAGCTGCATTTATGGTTGTTGGATAAATTGTTAGGGATGGATCAGTTGACGGTCAGCACAAGCTTCCATCGCCTGATTCATCACTATATATCATTGGTATCTTATGAGTTTAAGTGTCATTTAATATTTAATGTAAGTTTAATATAAGTATTAATTATGATCTATCTTTTTGATTTTGTAATTTCAGGAATTTGTGGAAGTACATTCACTTTTAAAAACAGGTGTGATTACATGGTATGGCCAGGGATATTATCAAGTGCCGGTAGCACCCCATTGGATAGCACCGGGTTCGAACTTAAGCCGGGCGAGTCACGCTCCTTTCAAGCCTCGCCCGGCTGGTCAGGTCGATTTTGGGGTAGAACCGGTTGCACCTTCGATGAAACTGGTCAAGGAAGTTGTGCAACCGGGGACTGTGGGTCCAACCACATGTCATGCAATGGGGGTGGGGCGACCCCACCCGCGACCCTAGCTGAATTCACGATTGGATCAGGGTCAGGGTCAGGGTCAGGGTCAGGGTCAAATCCCCAAGATTTCTATGATGTGAGCCTAGTAGACGGGTACAATTTGCCAATGGCAGTTGAAGCCAATGGTGGGACCGGGGCATGTGGTACGACCGGATGTGTGACTGATCTGAACCGAATGTGTCCCTTTGAGTTACGAGTTGGAGATGGTCAAGCTTGCAAAAGCGCGTGCGAGGCTTTTGGGAATCCCGAATATTGTTGTAGTGGATCATATGGATCGCCTGACACATGTCGCCCCTCGGTTTATTCTGAGGTGTTTAAATCTGCTTGCCCACGATCATATAGTTACGCGTATGATGATGCTACGAGTACATTTACGTGCACGGGTGCGGATTATACCATCACATTTTGCCCAGGATCAACAAGGTAAAATTTGACACTCATCTTGGTTAATTTAATTAAAATGTTTATATCACAATAACAATGATAATAAAGATATGTTATTTATCGCTATAACTTTTTTAATTTCTTTTAGCCAAAAATCATCAACGGGTTCGCCGGTGATTTCGAAAGCACCGGGAGATGATCCGAACGGATCATCATGGCTGCCAAGTTTTGCCATTGGAGGATCATCGAGACGAATTTCCGATAACGCCCTCACATCCACATTAATATCGGTTATCGCTGTTTGTTTTTTCCGGTTATGAAAAAGATATATAGTTAAACGAGGAAGGTAATATATGAGCAATTTTGTATAGATATGTTAAAGAATTGCTTAACCACAATTATATGAGCAATTTATTTCACAGATATTGTAACTGTTTTCGATTTGTTACGTTGTTGATAGTTGATTGTCAATTTTTGTACATATTTGAGCTGGCATTATAACGATTCTTGAACTTTGACCTGATGGTATAAGTTAATTAAACGGTCATTACTTATTAATTCTTAAGATCTATTTAAATAATATAACAATGTTTTTTTTTGGGTTATCTACATAGTAGCAATAGAAAATAAAAGAGAATAAGATTGCCGGATCCAAGAATATTCGATTATACACATGCCCTTTTCGAAATACTTTTTTCAAAATAAATGTAAAATACGTTTTATATCCCTGAGATTTCATATAAATTGACATTTAAATCCAAAAGTTTAAATTTGACATTTGTATCCAAAAGTTTTACAAAAATTATCATTTGACTTTATTTAATTACTCTTAATTAACACCGTTAACTTTCCTAGATTAGAAGTATTTTAGTTAAAACAATTACAAAATAAAAAATCAACCTTAAGTGAAAAGTTTTAGGCATTCAGACTTTTTTGGTAATCACAATTGCGATTTTAACAATATAAGAATATATATACAAGCATGTCATATAACACAAATTATTTGAATTGTAATCATAAAAAACAAATTATCATAAAAATATAAAAACAATTAACAATATGACATTAACTATCCATGAATAATCCTCATAAACATCAATCTTTATATTTTATTAAATATTATAATTTAACTTTAAACCAAAGAAATCTATGTTTAACAAAACGAGCAAAAGTAACACAATCAATAAACTAAAATACATTAACAAGACAAAAACAACAAAAGACTATAATAGGTTAAATCATATATGTAATTATCAATAAAGACTGAACACATAAAAACCCTCACGTGACTTGTTCTTTATTTTTAATTGTTTTACTAAAATAACTCTCATGTTGAAAACATTTTAAACTTTCAAACTATAATAGTAATTTAAGTGTTAAATGGTATTGTTTTCATGTTTAATACTTATGCTAATCGCGTCGTCTGTAACCTATTAAACATAATAAAACACAATTTGCTTAACAACTATCATTCGAATCATGATCATACATTTTGCATGAATCATGGTCATACATTTTGCATGAAAAAAACTATATTATAATGAATAACTTGAGTTTTTTATGAAATCTCAATTTTTGTCTTTTGTTTCTCTCACCTATGTAATAATAACTAAATTATATACAAAATTAAATTTCTAATTATAAATCTTTTTATTTATTATTATTTTAACTTAATAATAAGAAAATTTCACTTGTTACGATAAGTACTATAGATAACAACCGCCTGATGCAACTGCTCAATTGAAACAACTGTTTGTCACCCTAAATCATGAGTCCCATAGGAGTAATTTGATCAAAAACCTAAGAATAGAGACAAGAACAAAAATGGTTAAGAGATCTCATACAAGACAAATGTACAATCAAGCAGATCTTGACTCATGAACACAAAGTGTGTTTTTCGGGGCATGATGATACTCTAGCCATGCTCAACCGCACGCACCACCTCAGATAGCATCGAAAGGGGCCAACACAGATGGTGTTCATATAGAGGGATCCAGGCATGGCCAGGGAGCCGTTTGAATTGTATACGTTTCTTTTATATAGAATTTGTCACTATTTAATAAAAAAAATAAAGTAAAAAAGTACTACTTTTGATGTACCTAAGTTCTCATAATGCATAAACATCACACTCAAGTTCTCATAAACATTACACCTTGTTACTAAAAAAATTCCCCTGCAAAATAAAATAGAAACTCGCTAAGATGTAACATACCGACACTAACACATGTCCGAAATAATTGCTTGAGTTTCCTTATACTCAAATAGTCAAAATATATAAATAGCATCAGTTCAAATCTTAAAAAAATTTGATTATTCAAAAATTAAATCTTTTTATTTGTTCTTTCAATTATATACAAATCCTAGAACCCTTTGATCCTGAGTTTACCCATGTTTCCGAAGAAACAATATTAGCAGGTGGAGATGGACTTGTTGGAGTCAGCTTCAGGTTTACTTTGCCACGGCCAATTCCAAGACATAACCGTCACAAATAAGCATCGAACGAATCTATAGAACTCAAACCAACTTAACCAGCAGATTTGCTTCGTTTAGAGGGTTCGGTCAGGTTTATATAGTTTATGAACAATGGCGTATAGAAATGTGGATGAATCTAATAAGGTCATGTTATGTTATAAACAAACAGTTATAACATTCATCCATGAACCACGGACCTTTTATACAATCTTTCTCTAATTCTTTGATATTATATATGGTGAAGAAATTACAACTCTATGTGAACGAAGTTCTGAAAAAGGGAAATTAAGAAAAAAAATCACTGTAAAAAAACTACTTTCTTCTGCCAATTAATTTCATGAATAAGATAAGATAACACCCCAGACTCTTGAAGATTTTTATTTCACTTCTACTAACATCCCTCCCAACTAAAAGTTAACTGCTCACCTAATCTATAAAACTATGGCTATAAAAACCGATAAATAGGGAGCACGATCAACATGAATGAAAACAAACCTCTACTGCCATGGTGGTTGTTGATGCTTGTAATTCATCGGGAATAATTCCCAACCGCTATCTGGTTCTTCCCGTTTGCCTCCAACAACAGAACTTGAAGAAGCTTGATTGTGATTGAAAAACTGCCTCAACCCCAAGTGGTTGTTATTATTCTCCCGGTTTCCCATTTTGGTTATGAAGCCAGGGTTCAGATCAAGGCTGTTGTGTGACGGGCCAGCCCCATTTGAACCAGATGGTGTGCCGCTTGCAGTCATGTTGAAGAAAAATGGTTGTGTTGGATGAGAAAATGCAGGTGGGATGGGTGGAATTATAGGGGCTCCTCTCGAATCAACCATGTATGGGATTTGTGCACCCGGCGGTCCATACATGGCTCCCATTGGATAATTATTGTGGCCATAGCCATAAGCAGGTAGATTAGCATTAGGCATGGAAGATCCAAGCGCTAAGCCCGAACCTGGCCGACCCAAATTGAACTCCACTGAAGGTTCCAGAAGTCTTCCGTTAATAGGCTGAGGAGGAGGATGAGGAATATAATCATTTCGGTTTACTTCAACTTGGGAACCAAAAATGGAAATAACAGAATCATCTTGTTTGTTGTTAAATGACTTACCAAGAAAAGGATTGTTAAAAGAAGCATTATTTTGAAGAGTCAAGTGGTCATTTAAATTCAAATCAATGTTCTTATATGAAGGTTGCATTGAAGATGATGATAGACTTTGGGGCCCGTTTTGTCTCAGAGATGTTACTTGACGATCACCTTTCCAATCTAAAGACATAATTCCAGCATCACCATCCCCAAGACTATTAAGATCCAACTGGAGTCTCGAAGACTCTTCGACTTTGTCTCGAGATAAGAAGTCTAGGATTTTATCATCACTGCCTTCAGCAACATTCAGATCAAAATCAAGGTGGTTCAAATGTTGGTTCGAGTTGTTGTGGCTTGATGAGGAGGAATATGTCTTTTCACCTTCAGGGATCCGTCTAAAAGCACTGGTGGCGGCTGACCCTTTCCAACCCAGAGTACCCTCAAATTGCAAAGGGGCAACTGGAAGCCCATCGGTTGCTGCCGCCCTGGAAGCGGAAACAACTGAGATTGGGGTCAAAACCTGTTCAACTAGACGGTCGGTTTCAATTTCATCAGAAGAAACTTCTTGATTGAGATCAAACCCAGAAAAACCCTTTTCAGGATTAAGTCCTGATTCTTGACCCGTCTCGTTAATTTTAGTAGCTGGGATATCAAGTTCAGCTTGGCTAGGTGAACCCTTTGGTGATGACCCAGGTTCAAGTCCATGCCCAGATGAAACCTCCTTACCTGAACCTCCAGTGGAATGATGTTCTTTTTCATCTGTAGAAATACTGCAACTTTGTTCTTGGGAATCAACTTCCAATTCGACTTCATTAGCAACTTGTCTAGCAAGCTCTAATGGGTCCACCATTCCATAATCCAGTTCCATATCTGATGGTCTTTTGCTAATCAAATCATCATCTTGATTTTTCATAGAACGTTTAGAAAAATGTGAATGACTTCCCAAATCATCCTCACTTTCGATTCCAGCATCTTTTTTTTCTTCATCAGCCTCATCAGTTTCTGTATCGGAGGTTGTTTTAGGATTATCAGCATGAGGTGATTCCTGCAAACCACCACCACCACCACCACTAGCTGAATTACCAGTTCTAATAGTGGCATCGAACTCCATTGGGGTATTCACATGGTCTATGGGAGATTGAGATTTCCCACCATCCATCATCTCTTCATCTTTGTCAATAATGTCTTCCATTGTTTCAGTCTTTGTAGCAGACTCCAAACCATGGTCAACATCAATATCTGAAGTCAAAGTTTTTTGTTCAGAAGGACTAGATAAAGTAGTCAAACAGTCAATCTCCTGATTCTCCTTCACATCTTCAGACCGACTAGAAATTCCCGTCAAAGGAGTACTTTCTGATTTAGATTTATTGTTTTCAACTGTAACTGTTTCTGTTTCTGATTCCATAACTATTTCCTGTGTCGGTATCTCTACTTTATCCGTTTGTTGTTTAACAATATCAGAGAGCACCGATTGTTCCACATTTTCAACATTAATATTTCTACTTGGAGAAATAGCAACAGAATTTACATCTGTTGGAGCTACATCAACCTCCTGAATTAGGGCCCACCTATCACAAAGATCTTTAGCTTTCTCCCGAACCACTAAACTACTATGACCAAGAAGATCCTGCACGGTTAGCCCAATTCCTGAACCTACGGACCGATGGTGGTCAACTGGCAGCCTATCAAGTCCCTGTAACAGTGCAATTATTAATTCATCCAAATTATCTCCACTATCATTCATAAGCTTTTGAGCATCTTTGAGCCA
The DNA here is from genome assembly GCA_018326385.1 of Flaveria bidentis. Lineage (NCBI taxonomy): Eukaryota > Viridiplantae > Streptophyta > Magnoliopsida > Asterales > Asteraceae > Flaveria > Flaveria bidentis. Next base: position 12,635 of record BJCM01268915.1, read on the forward strand.
TTTATCAATGAACTTGAGTCCATCTAATTGGATGAAAAGATCAAGGCACTCTTTATTTTCAGTGGCTGCAATAGTGGTTGCAACAGCAGACTGTTGACGGGTTGCATCACTAATATTTTTCACCATATTTTCTTTCTCATCTTGCATAATGGTGAGGAGTTCATTAACTCGTGTTGGAGTTGTGAGCCCATCTTTTAACTCAGTTGATGTAAAGAAATCCTCGAGTGTCATGTTGCTTCAGCTAACAGGTATATATTTCCAAGATTGAGCCAAATAAAGACCATGCTAGTATACTACTTCTCATCAATGAATCAATTTGCCAAAGTACCCTGTGAGCATAAAACAATCAAATCAGTGTCACATTACCGGAATAATATCAGAAGTGTTAGTCAATATAAAAACTGGTCGAAATTCAGCAAAAGTGTATTTTTGATGCAAAGGAGCTCCTAAATCACTTTTATATGTTCGATTAGTACTGAAATAATATAATTTTTCTAACCATATTTGACATTAGTTATTTATTAATAATACAGAAAATCATATAATTAATTAACAGCAAGCACATTAAACATCTTCCATAGCTGGTTTCATATATTATAAGCAATTTCGAGTGTAACTGGTCATTAGGGAATATAATGCATAGAGGTGGCAGTTTTAATCTGTTTACTTATCATTGATAGGTTTGGATTATATTTTATCTGTCACGAGTATACAGGATTTACGAAGAAAATGAACCAAAAGGGTCTAAAAACATTCAGTAGAACATTGTTTACTTACAAAAAAACATGGATTGTTGGTTGACCCAACCCGACCCGACATTTTTCAACCTGGATATAGAAAACTTGTGCTTTTGACCCATTACCCTACCCATGCAACCCTTTCTACCTCAATGTATATAAAGAGAACTTGTACATATAGTTGAGCTAAGTAGCTAACTAGCTAAGTAATGAAACAATTATGTCTTAATCTAGCTATACTTGCTACCAAATCATTTACGGATGTCCTGAAGAAAACATTTAACATAAAGTATAGTAAATTCAAAACTTCCCACCTATGAACGACATGATGCTTGTCATGTTAAATAAACTAGCAAGTAGCAATATGAGTATTCACAACATGACACTTGTCATGTTAAATTCATTGGCAACATGAGTATTCACATAATCACATTACACACATACACACAATCTATGATTAAGTGGATAAAAATATATCTTTACACTATCTTGTAAGGGCAACCTTCACCCCTTTTTTGATCATCTATGGTTATCCTTACATAAGACAAATATAGCCAAAAAAAGCACGTCAAGTAAAAAGAAAATAACGAGCCACAACTTCTAATGAACCAACAATATTTGCGTTTTTTTAAGACACCGGTATCATAGTAAATACCCTAATAGACAAAGATTTAAGCAGATATCACATATCACATAACTAGTTATACAATATTTGATGCATATAGATATATTAATCCCTACCCACACACACACACGCAAACCCCAATAATGTCCAATTTCCTAACAAAGAAAAGTAAAGTAAAAAATGTAACATATTAAAAAAATGAATGTGGTATCATATATACATTTTATATCAAGAAAGAGCTCAAGTTGTAAGCGATCAAGTTTAAGGCATTTCAATAGATAAATTTCAAAAATGCTGATGGATGATGACTACACATACATGTTCAGCAATTTACAAGTGAAAATCCAATGGAAAAAAATAATAACAATAAAAAATTACAAAAATAAAAAATAAAAACCCTTTATAAATGATCTGTGTAAAGGTCATCCAGAAATCCTTTACACGGGTTAAATCAGCATTATGCAATTCTTTCCTTTTGGGTCCTAACTATATTTTACAGATCTAATTTCGGCATAATGAAACTCGAGCTTGTGGGTAAAGTGATTACTTTTATGCGATCTTAGAAAAACTAGTTAAATACGCAAATGTCTTGTACAATAAGTAGTAATGCATGGCAGAACCACCTTGATGTTGAAGTTAGTACAAATTAGAAATTGATGTTAACTTTTCATACACCTTCTCTTTTTATTTTTCCTGAATACTAGATAGGCCATTCAACCTTATGAACTTTATCTTAGCATTAAACTATCAAACAATAAAAGTTGTTAACTTTACCTAAGAAGCCAAAAACTAAAACTGATTTTCATAATCCGCTGATAATTGCTACAACTGTGGGCAAATATATTAGCATGATTAAAAAGCTATACTAACATAAACCATTCGTAAAAAAAGTATTAAAAGAATCCGAATTTGAACGTGCACATCATTACAACACATTAATGCAAATAAATATTTTTACATGACTCTTCAAGAGATTATACCAGACTTTACACTTGCTTCATCACACAAATAGTCACATGGTAAATTTAACATTTCCTTATTCGCTGTAAAAGCCCATGTGATGGTAAAAAGTTTCCAAACACGAACCAGTCACATTGTAACTACATCCATACAAGAGTAATCATGTATCATATACTGTCAATTAAATAAATAGTAAACAAAGTTGTCCTTATATTATGGTATTAAAGAAGACACGTTGTACAGAATAGAACTACATTATGTATGGCAACAACAAGAAATTGGACATAATTACATGCATGGGCTTATAGGTGTAATACCGTTGTTCCCAAAAAAAAGGTGCAATTTTTATAGAGAAACAATTAGACATAAATCTTGTATAAGAAAGACCTAAACAAAAAGAAAATTTACCATATGAATCTAGTTACCTGTTGATCAAGCTCAAATTGTAATGCAACTAGAGGCACCACATCACAGTTCAGTGAATCCTGCAACTATATCACAAGACACAAGAAAAAGTTAAAAATAAATAAAAGTAATTAAGAAAATGCAAAAAACCCTAAATAAAGAAGAAAAAAAAAAGAAACGTCCACAGTGAGAGCTCAAAATACACCCCAAATATAAAAATTCAGTGATTCAAAGTTGCCACCAAACCAATTAGTTAACCCACTTCATCTACTTTCGTAATCACGCTAACCCCAAAATGCAAATTCTTCAACAGGAATAAGAAACCCTAATTGCATATTCAATTTCAGCGTACGACCAAAGAGTCGTATGTAATTACAGAACTGTTACGACATCAACTCTATTAGATTTCATCCACCCACCTAACCAACGCACAAAATTAGTAACAAAATTATAATCCAACCCATCTCTAAAAAAACCGAAACATCTACAGAAAACATCAAAAAAGAGAAAACCATCAATTCACACCAAAAAATTACGACAATTCCGCACACAAATTGAATTCACCGTTGAAATCCAAACACGAACAGACGCATGAAACGAGAAATCAGTGATCGAATTTCGAGCTTATAGTCCCAAGGTCAGTGTTTCTCTCTCTAAAAGTATTGAAAAGGTGTGTAGCGTTATACCTGATGCAACTGTAGGTGTGATTATCGGTGTCCGGCGAACCTCCGGCCAAAGTGTACCGGTGTGACGTCAGTGGCGTTTTGGTGAACAAATAGAGATCGATCGAACGTTGCTTTCTCGCTTTGCTTCTTCAGGGGCACCTTGTGTTCTTCTGTTTGCTTAAGAGTTTTATATCATGAAACCATCCTTAATATTTGAAGTTGTTTGTGTTGTACCCCCAGAGTTTTTATCAATTGTAAATTTGACTTGAATAGTGGTCGAATTATATTTAACAACTCCTAATACTTGGATTTTATTTTAAGGTTTAATAAGAAAAAACGGTCATAATTCATAATTGTTGGTCACTTTTGAACATTTTGTATGTGTGATTAACAATAATTTGGTCTTGGTTTAAAAAAAAAGGTAATTGTTTTTTTTTTGTTTTATGAGTTTTGATTTGTTTTATCATTACAATTATAAAAAGGGTTTTTCTTTTTTTCAAGGTGTCACACCCCTGTTTATAGTGGAAACACGAGGATGTAACGGATGGGATCGTCATAACACGTTGTTAATTAATAGTGCAATAAATGATGAAAGTAAACGTGTCATGACGTCACCCGACATAAGTGGAGACTCGTGTCGCAGTTAGTCAATTCCACGACAAACATAGTCATACACACCAAATATGTATAAATCCCACAACCTGGGTTCAAGTGAACCTAAAGTGAATAATAAATAAAAGTCAATGCAATAGCCAAAGACATTCAATGAGTTTAAATGATGCAATTCTAAGATTATCGCTAAGGCAACATCTCTAACTATGCTCAATGATTGTTATCTGAAAAGATATGCTCAAAAAGGTTAACATATTGTTGGTGAGTTTACAGGTTTAAATAATAAACAAAACTTGATGTTGTGTATTAGTTTAGTAGGACACGAGTACATACCTTTATAAGCAAATAATATCATATGTAAACATGAGCATCACAACTAAACCTACAACATACACACAGATCTTGTCGGAACATATTCACCCTAAGGCCTGTACCTGGTCACTGTCAGTCCCAACTAGTATACAAACAGACAAGGGTGTGGGTGTCAGGCCAATAGTACTATCAATACATACTCGTCGGCTCCAACACCGAAGTTAAATAGTTATGAATAAAGAAGCACACAGCTAACTCATACATGTACCAGATTATACTTACAAAACAGTAAACACAATATCTCAAAGATTGAATAAGTTCACAGTATAAAAAGGATGAGCATACCTTCCCCTAGTTTATAAATATTTAGAATGAAAATGGGACTGCGAAACTCACCTTGAGATGAGATGAAAATAAATGAATAAAAGACTTCAACGGACGAGGGCAACGAACAATCAAACACCTATAATTAGTTATAATTAAGAACTTTAAACACATTCAATGAAAAAGGATACTTTCGGTCAGATTCGGGTCGGTTCGGGTAGGTTCGACGCGTGACACGCACACAAAAATATAGGTATACTCTAATTACCCGTTAAATAATAAAAAACGTGTATAAATTTTATGTATATAATCAATCCATACCCACTCACTATTATCCACTTTATATATATACACTTTAGCTATTATTCACCGCATTATACGCATTTTATAATACCACCACTATACTTTTGACATCACACACCTATATATAATTCATTTATTGTAAGACCCTGTTCCCGGAACGTTTACAGTTGGTTAATCATCGCACATTAAACATAAAATATACATTTTAATTTCTAAAATATCGCAGCGGAATTCTTTTTAACAAACCATGTCATATATATATAGTTGTTTTTGCAAAATAATACAACATTGTTAAGTTACAAAATATCATGATTTTTATTATATCACAAAAAATTATCATAATGTGACATGGATGTCATCCAAATTAATCCAAGTAGTTGCCACGTGCCATCCTCAGCAACATCTACCTGCCAACTGAAAATACATAAAAGTCAGCATTGTTGAGTGAGTTCTAATTTTATAAAATAATATACTTTTCTTTCATTAAAAACTGTTCCTTACTTCTATACGTGATCATACATCATACATACCCATAGATAATATTATTATTATCTTTGATCATCGCTCGTTAACTTCCATTCATTTATCATCGTATGTCATCATTATCATTCGTTATCTTCCGATGACATATACTGTACCCCGAACATTGTGCACGAAGTTGACCCTTAGGCCTGGGGCGAGTACACTCATCATTATCATTAATCTTTCATTTCGGACCAATATCATGCGTTATACCCTATCGTCATGCATAAAGCGGGTAATGGGCCGAAGTCTATAAATAGACTCCCATACATTGTGCCCAGTGGCCTGACCACAGTACCGGGGCAAGCCGCAAGTGTCCCACACATATGGTCAATCATAAAGATTTGACCCCAGTGTGCATCCTTTCGGGGTAACTAACCTGTACATAGTTGAGCTAACACCCTTCATTGGGTGTGAACCTCCATACATTGCTTGCAAGGCTTTTCATTACTTTCATTCGTTCATTAATGCATGAATTCTTTCATTCATTACGTTCCTCTTTTCGTTTTCTTCCATTTTACGTTACATAATATTTTCCATTCACTTTCATAATCATACCACGTAAAGACACGGAAAATAAACATATATAATAAGGATCATAACATAAACATAACCATACATAAGCATAATATCCTCATACATGAAATAACATACATCACCCGTCATCATAAGGCCAAATTACATCACCCCTGGGAACATCCCAAGTCAAGCCTACATTTAACATTTTCCCAAAATTTCAGAAAATAATCTAAGTCCTATGCGCATGGGCACTATGCAGGCGCATGGCCTTCTGGACGCATGGGAACACTTAGGCACATGGGAAAAGTTCTGGGCGCATGGGCACTATTAGGGTGCATGACCCAACACTTAGTCATTCTGGAAAAATTCTAGGCGCACGAACACTATACAAACGCATGAGTGCTTAGGCGCATGAACACTTAGTCAATTTCAACCTATTTCTAGGTGCATGGCTACTATTTAGGCGTATGGGATTTGGGCGCATAGGACTACACTTAGGCAATATATGCTCGTTAGGCGCATGGGCAACTACTTTAACTAACCAACATCATAATCCAGTCCCACTCATCATTTAATCATGTTCTAAGCTTAGTTCTAGCATCCTAAGCAATAAAACATGAACATAACACAATCATAACAACATAATAACCCAGAATCATAACCCACCCGAATTCATACACACATAAACATACAGGTAAAATATCCACATTTATAAAAACATTCACACATATATTTCCAGCCCCAAAATCAGTTAAAAACATGTGAAAAAGGGATATTAGAACTCACCTTAGCAGCCTTTGAGTATGACTTCCTTCAAACCCGTTTGCTATGAGGTCAAACACCTAAAACCCACCAATTCACACACACAAATGAACACACAACACACATAAGCACATAACCGAGGCATAGGCCAGCCAAGAACAATCAAAAAATGATAAATTCTTACCTTGATTTCGAATCCTTGCTCTTCTTCTTCAAAATCCTAAGCTCTGCTCTCTTTCTCTCTCTTGAAAATCCGAATGAAATGAAGTGTGCAGGGAGTGTGGGCGGCCATGCCCACTTTATGCACCAATTTTTTATACTTTTTTTCTTTTGTTACACATTTAGCCCCTCAACTTGGGTTAAATTGTGTCAAGGTCAGACACAATGGACACCGATACACCATGACGAGCTACAATCACTTTATTGAACAAATCCGCCAACCTCTCGGATGAATATGTCTCGCGGATCGGTAGGAAGTGGGCACTCTTTGTCAGACGATCAACTATCACCCATATAGCATCATACCCTCACGCAATACGCGTTAGCTTCGTGATAAAGACCATGGTGATATGCTCCTACTTCCACTCCGGTATATCCAACGGTTGGATCTTCCCATACGGCTTTTGATGCTCGGCCTTCACTTGCAAGCAAGTAAGACACTTACTCATATACTCCGCCACGTCATGTTTCATACCCAGCCACCAATAATCTTTCTTCATATCTTGATACATCTTAGTAGCACCGGGATGAATGGAGTATCGAGTCTTATGAGCTTCATCCATGATCTTCCCACGTAAATCCTCGTAACGAGGGATCCACATTCTTTCAAATCGAGTTCTAACACCATGAGTGTTTTCACCCAACTCCACGACTAGACATCTCATCCTTTCGGTGTTAAGATGATCTTCCTTCAATGCCTCATGTTGAAACTCCCTGACCTGCTTCATCACATCAGAGGTCATCACTAACTGATAAGCCTTCACCCTAATCGGCTCGGGTCTCTCTTTTCGGCTGAGGGCATCTGCCACCATATTGACCTTACCCGGATGGTAATGGATCTCTCAATCATAATCCTTTATGAGTTCCAACCATTGCCTCTGCCTCATGTTCAGATCCTTCTACTTGAAGAAGTACTTCAAGCTCTTATGGTTAGTGAAGATGGTGCACTTAGTCCCGTACAGGTAGTGCCTCCAAATCTTTAACGCAACGACCACAACTGCTAGCTCCAAGTCATGAGTAAGGTAATTAACCTCATATACTTTCAACTGTTGGGATGCGTAAGCTATAACCTTTCCTCGATGCATCAACACACATCCCAACCCCGAGTAAAAAGCATCTAAATAAACCATTAAATCATTGCTTCCTTCGGGTAATGATAAGACAGGAGCTTGAGTCAACCTTGCCTTTACTCCTCAAAAGCACTCTCTTGAGCTTGACCCCATACAAACTTCACATCTTTGCGGGTCAACTTAGTTAGTAGAGAAGCTATCTTAGAGAAGTCTTGGATGAATCTTCTATAATAGCCCGCCAAACCCAAGAGACTACGAATCTCGGATGGCGTCTTTAGAGACTTCCATTGCATCACCGCCTCCACCTTTGCCGAGTCCACCATAATCCCCTCGAGGTTTACCACATGACCTAAAAATTGAACCTTGCGCAACCAGAACACGCACTTCGAGAATTTAGCATACAACATCTCCCTTCTCAATGTCTCCAACATCTCTCGAATGTGACCGGCATGCCCCTCCTTACTCTTGGAATAAATCAAGATATCATCGATAAATACAATCACTGATTTATCCAACATCGGCCGACACACTCGATTCATCATATCCATAAAAGCAGTTGGCGCGTTGGTCAAACCAAAAGACATAGCGAGAAACTCGTAATGTCCATGACGCGTGTGAAAAGATGTTTTAAGAATATCTTGCCCCTTAACCTTCATCTGATGGTAGCCAGATCGAAGAACTATTCTCGAGAACCATCTGGTACCTTGGAGTTGATCGAACAGGTCATCGGTCCTCGGCAATGGATTTGATTCTTGACCGTCAACTTGTTCTGCCCTCGGTAGTCAATACACATCCTCTTACTACCTTCCTTATTCTTCTCGAATAAGACCGGAGCACCCCAAGGCGAGATACTCGGTCTAATGAACCCTTTTTCAAGCAACTCTTGCAATTGCTCCATCAGTTCCTTCACCTCGGTTGGAGCCAACCGATTCGGTGCCTTAGCAACAGGTTGGGCACCTGGTATCAAGCCAATTTGAATTCGATCTCTCGGTCAGGTGGCACTCCTAGTAAGTCTTCGGGAAACACATCTGGAAAGTCACCCACAACCGAGACATCGGATAGCTATGGTGTTGGTGTATCCACATCCTTTACATAAGCCAAGTAGACACTACATCCACGCCTCATGCACTTTCCCGCCACCTCCATCGAAATCACTTTCGGAATCGTCATGACTCGATCACCATAAACTGTCACTGAACTCTCGTTATGCGTTGTCAAATGAATCATCTTTTTGCGACACACAATGTTCGCCTCGTAGTCCGCTAACCAGTCCATCCCCAGGACTACATCAAACCCACCTAAGGTCATCATGAATGGTCTAACTAGAAATTTATGACCTTCTAATTCCACATCACATCCTTCTATCATCTCCGAAATCCTGGTAGAATTACCCATGGCAGTTTCTACATCGAAGGGCTCATTAATACTTCTACTCCTAATGGGCAACTTAGCACAAAAGGTAGCAGAAATAAAAATCCTACTAGCACCGGAATCAAACAACACAAAAGCAAGAGTTTGGTTACTAGATACGTACCTGACATGACATCGGGGTCCGTCCTAGCCTCTCCCTGCATCATCGTGAAGGCCCTGCGCTTGCCTTCTGTCCTTCAGTTTCGCTCGTCTTCCTTGCCCCGGAACTCTCGTCTCTCGGCTCCTTGCAGTCCTTGCTTATATGACCTTTTCCGCCATAGTTATAACACATCTTCACCCCATACTCTCTTGCCAGATGACCGGGCCTCCCACACTTGAAGCAAAGATTTGATCCCCACCTACACTCTCCAGTATGCCCTTTAGCACACTTACCACACTTCCTCTTCTCCACATCGGACGAAGTTACACACCGATCATCCGTCATGGCAACCTTGTTGTTTGGAGTGTAACCCCTACGTTCAGCCCGTTTTCCGTTCCAATTCTTATCCCCACTACTTTTCTTGTTCACTTCAATCCCGATCGTCTCCTTCACCGCCCTAATTACCTCAGTCTCCATAGATGGCAGAATCGCCTGCATTACATGTTAAACTCCCTCGACAACAGCCTCTTTCAATATGGTCCTCAGACTAGCACTATCATCACCGCCTTCCGGGTGATGGATCTCGGGCTCTTCGAGTGCCATTTCAGCCGCCCAAGCCATGCTTCTCGTGACAAGCGGTCCAGCACCACGTCCACCACAACCTTCACCTGATGAAACATTCGGAGATCTACCGTCGGCCATCTACAACACACACTAAAAGATTCAAACACTAACACAGTCATTCAAGGGAACAACTCAGTTTATGTCAAGTATGGTAAGTCCCTAATTACAGTGGCCAGTTGTGATTAGCCACTTACTTTACTCTTCGTAACCCGAGCATTACCTATCCTGATTACATCAGTATCTAAACCTACAAGCAGCACATAAACCACATAACATGCGCACGTAATACCGGTTAACATTAAGAAAATACTTGATGGTACGCAGCTACTCGGACTGACATCCCTTCCCTTTCCGTCCCATTTTTAGTTTAAGTTTAGGTTTATTTTGAAAATTTACCCGTTTCACTTAAACTTTGGCTTTGATACCAACTTGTAAGGCCCCGTTTCCAGGACGCTTACAGCTGGCCAATCATTGCTCATAAAACTTATAATTACATTAACTTGAAATAAACGTTACAGCGGAAACATTAAAAACAACATTTTCATTAAAAATGCTTTTGCAAAATAATACAACATTCGTTACACAATATCATTTGTTCGCATTACAATGCAAAAACATTAAACAAAAGAATGCCATCCAAAAAAGCCAAGTAGCCTCCCCATGCTGATTGAGTTCTAATTTTAAGTTAAACTTACTTTACTTTCATTAAAACCGTTCTTTACTTTTGCATGTGATCACCCATCATACGTACACATAGATAATATCAAACAATTCATCAATCCTCGGTAATGGATATCGATTCTTCACTGTCAACTTGTTCTGCTCATGGTAGTCAATACACATCATCATACTATCGTCCTTCTTCTTTACGAATAAGACCAGAGCACCCCAATGAGAGATACTCGGTCTATTGAACCCTTTATCGAGCAAATCTTGCAGTTTGCTCCATCAATTCCTTCATCTCAGTCGTAGCCAATCGATACAACGCCTTAGCAACAGGTTGGGCACGTGGTATCAAGTCAATCTGGAACTCGATTTCGCGGTCCGGTGGCATGCCTAGTAAATCTTCTGGAAACACGTCCGGAAAGTCACACACAACCGGTACATTGGATTGTTGTGATATTGGCGTATCCACATCCTTCACTTAGGCCAAATAGGCACTACATCCACGCCTCATGCACTTTCCCACCACCACCATCGAAATCACCTTCGGAATCGTAGTGACTAGATCACCATAAACCGTCATCGAACTCCCATCAGGTGTTGTCAATCTGATCATCTTCTTGCGACATATGATATTCGCCTCGTAGTCTGCCAACCAATCCATTCCTAGGACTACATCAAACCCACCTAAGGTCATCACAAACAGACTAGCAGAAAACTTGTGACCTTCTAGTTCTACATCACATCCCTCTATTAGGTCAACAATCCTGGTAGACTTACCTATGGCAGTTTCTACATCGAAGGGCTTATCAATACTCCTACTACTAATAGGCAGTTTAGCATAGAAAGCAGCAAAAATAAAACTCTTACTAGCACCAAAATTAAATAACACAGAAGCAAGAGTTTGGTTTACTAGAAATGTACCTGACACAACATCGGGGTCTGTCCTAGCCTCCTCCTGAGTCATCGTGAAGGCTCAGGCACTCGCTTTCTGTCCCCCGATCCTAGTCTTCTTCCCTGCCTCGGAACTCTCTGCCCTCGGCTTCTTGCATTCCCGACTCATGTGTCCCTCTCCACCACAATTAAAACATCTGACCACACGACAATCCTTTGCTATATGCCCCATCTAAATTCTCCGATATGCTCCCTTCCACATTTGCCATACTTTTTCGACCCCGCACCAGATGTGTCCACACGGCGGTCATCCACCCGTGCACCTTTGTTGTTTGTCGGACACTACCCCGTCCGAACCTCTCCTGCTCCAGTTCTAATCACCACCACCTTTCTTGCTCACCTCAGCCACCACCTCTCGTTCATCATACAACCTTCCCACCAGATCAACCACCGACCTAAACGTGCTCGGCCGGGCGGTGATCATATGCCTGCGGATATCCGCCGAAAAGCCCTAAATGTATCTCTTGATCTTCAGTGACAGGGTGTCACTTGATATAGCACCAGCTGTGCCATCTTATTGAATTTAGTAGTGTTTAGTTGGCGTGTCATGGTCCCCGCCTTCAGCTGTAGGAACTCTATCTCCATTTTGTCCAACTCCCTACGAGGACAAAACTCCTGAATCACCTGTTTCGTCAACTCCCTCCACCTCATCCTACCAATCGCCCTACTACCCTTAGCCTAGACAATATTGTCCCACCAACATAAGGCCGAGTCCACAAATGAGTGAGTGGCAAACTTCACCTTTTGATCTTCACGACACTCGTTGATGTCAAGGACAACCTCCATCTCCCTTACCCACGAGTGAGTAGCAGTAGTAATGCCATTGCCATCAAACATAGGGGGCTTGCATCTTTGGAATGCCCCATAGTTACAGCTTCGTGCTGCCTCCGACACCGGCTCTTCTTCTTCTTCCTCATCAGTAGAGACAATCGTCTCAGTCTTCAGCTGCTCTCTTCCTCTAGAGGACCTATTTCTCTCCTTCCTTTCTCCTTCTCGTACAGCCTTTATCACTTCGGTCACCACAGATAGTAAGATGATCTGCATGACCTGATGAACCTCCTCTACAACAGCCTCCTTCACCGAGTCCCTTAAGTTAGCACTCTCGTCACCACCCTCTGGATGAGGGGTCTCAGGCTCTTCATGAGCCACTTCTTTAGCCCTAGGCCTTCCTCTCGTGACCTGTGGTCCAGCACCACGTCCACCCCGACCTCCACCTCTAAAAGCCTTTGAAGATCAACCACCAGCCATCCAATAACAAACTATAAGATTCAAACACTAACACGGTCATTCAAAGGAATAGCTCAGTTTATGTCAAGTATAATAAGTCCCTAATTACAGTTTCCAGTTGTGATTAGCCACTTACTTTACTCTTCATACCCCAAGCATTTCCTATCCTGACTATATCAGTATCTAAATCTACTACGAAGCACATAAATCACATAACATACGCACAAAATACTAGTTAATATTAAGAAAAAAATACCTGATAGCACGTAGCTACTCAGACTGGCATTCCTTCAATTTTGTCATATTCTCAGTTTAAGTTTAGGTTTCTTTTGAAAATATTTACCCATTTCACTTAAACTTTGACTCTAATACCAATTTGTAAGGCCTCGTTCTTGGAACGCTTACAGCTGGTTAATCATCACATATAAAACATAAAAATATACATTTCAATTTGTAAAACATTGCAACAGAATCATTTTTAACAAACCATTTCATTTATATATAATTGTTTTTGCAAAATAATGCAACATTGTTAAGTTACAAAATATCATGATTTGTATTACATCACAAAAACATTATCATAACATTAAATGGATGCCATCCAAAATAATTCAAGCCATCCTCAACACATCTATAAAGCGGGTACTGGGCCGAAGTTTATAAATAGACACCCACACATTGTGTCCGGTGGCCTGACCACAGTACTGGGACAAGCAACAAGGGTCCCATATATATGGTCAATCATAAAGATTAGAACCTAGTATGCATCCTTCCGGGGTAGCTAACCCGCACATAGTTGAGCTAACATCTTTCATTGGGTGTGAACCTACATACATTGTTTGCAAGGCTTTTCATTACTTTCATTCGTTCATTAATGCATGAATTCTTTCATTCATTACGTTTCTCTTTTCATTGTCTTCCATTTTATGTTACATAATACTTTTCATTCACTTTCATAATCATACCACGTAAAACCACAGAAAATAAACATACATAATAAAAATCATAACATGAACATAAGCACACATAAGCTTAATATCATCGTACATGACATAACATATATCACCCGTCATCATAAGGTCAACTTACATCACCCCCGGGAACATCCCAAGTCAAGCCTACATTTAACATTTTCTCAAAAATTCAGAAAATAATCTAAGTCCTAGGCGCATGGGCTCTATGCAAGCGCATAGCCTTCTAGACGCGTGGGAACACTTAGGCACATGGGAAAAGTTCTGGGCGCATGGGCACTATTAGGGCGCATGACCCAACACTTAGCCATTCTGGAAAAATTTTAGGCGCATGAGCTCAATGCAGGCGCATGAGTGCTTAGGCGCATGGGATTTTCAGGCGCATGGACACTTAGTCAATTTTAGCCTATTCCTAGGTACATGGCTACTATTTAGGTGTATGCGATTTGGGCGCATGGGACTACACTTAGGCAGTTTATGACCGTTAGGCGCATGGGCAACTACTTTAACTAAGCAATAACATAATTCAGTCCCAATCATCATTTAATTATGTTCTAAGCTTAGTTCTAGCATCCTAAGCAACAAAACATGAACATAACACAATCATAACAACATAATAACCCAGAATCATAACCCACCCGAATTCAGACACACATAAACATACGAGTAAAATACCCACATTTATAAAAACATTCAGACATGCATTTCCAGCCCCAAAATCAGTTAAAAACATGTAAAAAGGGGATATTATAACTCACCTTAGCAGCCTTTGAGTATGACTTCTTTCAAACCCGTTTGCTATGAGCTCAAACATTTAAAACCCACCAATTCACACACACAAACGAACACACATAAGCACATAACCGAGGCATAGGCTGACCAAGAACAACAAAAAATGTGAATTGTTACCTTGAATTCGAATCCTTACTCTTCTTCTTCAAAATCACGAGCTTTGCTCTTTCTCTATCTAGAAAATGCGAATGAAATGAAGTGTACAGGGAGTGTGGGCGGCCATGCCCACTTTATGCACCAACTTTTTATACTTTTGTCATTTTTACACATTTAGACCCTCAATTTGGGCTAAATTGTGTTTTCTTTCTTTTATTCATTTGTATTCCTCTTTAAAAAAATATCCGGATGTTACATTTATGCACCCTAAGATGTTATATAAGTTTAGTGATAATAGTAATAATAATGCTTACAATAGTGATCATGTTAATAATATAGTCTTTTTGATAATTATTCTAATACATAACACACCCTTCATGTTTATATATACATAATTATATAACAAACTTATATTTTTATAAAACAGAAAAACACACACAAATTAAACACCACACACACTTCAGCACACACAACACACACAAGTTCAAAACACACGCATTCACATAACGTCCTTGCTTCCTTGACCTGCACACACACACAACACCTTCTAAACACACACACACCATAAAATAATCAGAAACATATTTAATATACATTCACACATGCACCAAAGTATATAGATACATACACACGATGTGTGTACATATATACACACATATATATATATGCCCGACAACACGACGACATAACCGGAGCATCGTCGTACACCGCCACACCTTCAACACATAACATCTATACATATAGTCACATGCACACACAATCGGTTATATACCGGCATGTCCACCCGACATCAATATATACACACATACACACACCTCACGGACACACCGAACCACCGCACGCCATCATAGAAAGATCACAGAACCACCGCATTAATCCGTACCAACCACGAGACAAAACTTTAACGAAACGGAACAAAACTAAGTGCTTACCGACGAATCTATGTTACAGTGTAAAAACAATGTTCGATACTCCACGGCGGCTTAACGGCGACGGTCGGCCTCACGAAAGGGGATGTGGGTTGCCGGTTGTATGCGAAGGTGGTGGGGTGATTTAGGTAGACTTGGGCAAAAAAAACCGGTTTGGGAACTGGTTCGGCCAAAAAAACCGGAACTGATTTGAGGCCCAAACCGGTTTGAAACCGGCCCGAACCACCGGTTCTCATCCGGTTTCCCCATTCTTTGCTTAAAACTGGTTTCAACCTGAACTGCTTTTCAAACCGGTTCCAAACTGGTTTCCAAACCTGTTTTCAAACCGGTTCTTCAACCCGGTTTTCAAACCAGTTTTACACCCGGTTTTCAAACCGGTTACCGTTGTCTAACGGCTATATAGCCGTTTGTACCCATTTTGACCGTTTTTTGATGTTTATTACCATTATACCCCCACTAGGTTAGTATATATATGTATTTGATGTTTTGGTTGAATCACAACAACTTATAACACTCTCTACTCTCAAAAATCTCAAAAACGCTCTCATAAATACTTTCGTATTAAACGCTCTAAAAAATCTCAAAAACACTCTCACAAAAATCTCTGAAATGGCTTCAACAAGTGCTCAATCATCCGTTGGTTGTGAAGCGTCTTCAAGCAACGTGGTGGTAGCAATCCTTCCTACGAATAGGAACCCCAAAGTATGGTGCAATTACGATTTATGTCAAATGACTAGCGGTCCAAACAAGGCTCGTTGCAAGTTTTGTCAT